>MCJB01002547.1:4843-49929 GCA_002018475.1 Nicotiana obtusifolia | reverse complement strand
CCCCCCCCCCCCCCTTCATGTCCATGTGGTTTTAGAAACAACATGGGTTCTTCTGGATCTATACTATATTAAAAGCACGAAGGTACTTAGCGAAATGTTGTTCGCCTTTTTTACCCTTTAAGAGTTAATTTTATAGTGGACAAAATAGTCATGTAAATCTTTTCTTAATATTTAGGACTTAAATATTAATTATATTTTGTGTATTTAATTCTTCTTTATTTGAACTAGGTATGAAATCCTAATATTTAGGACTTCAAGTTCAATTATACTTTTACCTTATATAAATCATTAAAAAGAAAGAAAAAAAACCAATATACTTTTACCACGTTTTTCTCCCTTATCCTTTCATTAACAAGAGATACACTATGTACTATTGCTTTAATTCTACATTATCAATGAAATACTATGCCAATGAATTAATGTTTACGTAGAATGGAAAAATAGAACTTAAAACTCACGGCTTTTTATCTCATCCAAACTTGATCTTTATATATAAATAAAAAATTTGTAGTCCCTAAATATGGGTTAATTACTATCAGAAATACTTCATTAAATAGTCGTTTAATTATTTTTCTAATATTTAGGAGTTTGAAATTAATTAAAATTTTATGTATTAAAATTGTCTTACTTGAACTATACAAAAAGTCCCGCTATTTAGAACTTTGAAAACATTAAGAATTTACTTTATACAAATCTGTTTAGGAGTTTAAAACTATATTATTGTATTTTTTCTTATTTAAACTATGTAAAAACATCCAAAAACTTTTAAAATATTAAGAGTTTACTTATGTAAATCTTACACTTAGAAATATTCGATCATTTGTTATAAAGGAAAATGTGACAACGTAGCATTGTATTGGTACTTGTGTTTCTTGTGCGAACGCATAGTTAATATTTGGATAACACTGTGAGCACTTTTATGTGACATGATTTCTTTCTTTGTTGAGTAGTTTAATAACATAAAAAATCATCATTTTAAGGACTTAAATTTTTTTTCTTATTTTTTCTAACTCAAATACATTCTTTTATAATTTTTATGTAGTTTTTAAAAAGTCTATACTCACTTATCAAGATACACGCGTAAAGCACGTTTCTAAATGCTAGTAAACTAAATAAAAGCAAAATAAATTTATTATATATTGTTGAATTATTCATGTAATTGAATTGACTACTTTAAAAGTTAATAACCATGGCATAAAATTGTTCTACATAAATGGAAGACGTAACACTTAGCTGTGGAATGATTTAGAAGATCTTTTTCTCTGCTCTGGATTGGAAAGGCTATAGTTTATGCAGTTTGTTGTCACTTATTCATTATGAACTACATATTTAGTAGCTCTTACGCCAAAGTATCAGGGTATCTAGCACTCATTTGCTAATTATTTTTAGTTTTAATTTGGCTTCTTGAAAGAATTACAGCTATAATTTATTCAATGAAGATATTCTTTTTTGCCGAAGTCATGTGTGTTGCATTTCCCATAATTTTTTATTTTTTGGATGGTGATGAATTATTTGATCTTCTTTGAATACCTAAGCTGAGCTGCCTTGAGTTTCTTTTATCACCTATGATAGGAGGTTAAATGTATCACTTGCATAAATTTTTGATATTTCCTGCATTTTGCTGTCGTGCATGCTAGCAAGTGACGAAATCTTAGCATCAGAACTGACTTTTTAATAGCGTGGAACCAGGAGAATTGGAAGATTACAGATTAAAAAAGGGATATGTCATTTAGCCAGAAGGTCCTCTACTTAAAGACTTTGCGAAGATGCTTGCGGTCTCCATGGCTAACCCAAACCTATTCTTTCTCGGACATTGTTCACAAGAAAACAAAGCTTGCTCCTCTGCAGGTCGTTGATGCTTCCATTTCTCTCCCTCTACAAGTACTGCTTTAGATATACATACTCTTATATCCCAGTATCTATTTGTCTGTTTATCCAAGTTTCCTTACAGGAAAGAAGAATGATAGATCGCTTTCGCATATGGGCCAAAGGAGGTGATGGTGGCAACGGTTGTACCAGTGTTCGTCGTAGTCGACATGATCGCCGTGGCACACCTGATGGTGTGTTCTCTAATCACTTCATAAGATCTTCCGGTTAACTATCATCTTTTACTTGACATGTTTGAAGTACACAAGATATACTCACTGAATGAATAAACAATTAAGATACTATCAACCAAGCAGGGACACACCATCTTACCACCCATGGTGAATGATAAAAGTTAGACATCCAACATATCAGATATCTAACCTGAATTTAAGATATCAACTATTACCAGTAAAGTTTGAACCAAAACCAATCATTCATGCAGCTTTAGTCCCAAGACTAATTACTTCATCCGTTGGTCGGATACCTGAAGTACTTATTTGTTGCAAAACATTCAATAGACAAAGAGACTAATTATTTATATAGTTAGAATTCTCCACATCCCAAATATAGAACGGAAAAGGGCTAAAAATATCTCTATCGTTTGGTAAATGGTTTACTTCAAAGCTCCGTCCATCTTTTGGTCAAAATATACACTCGACGCTATCTTTCGGACTAAAAATACCCCTGCTACTAACAGAAATTTTTGTGGTCCCTTTTTAGCACGTAATTGGGCCACGTGGCTCCCCAATCCGGCTTGATTTCTACCCGCCCCAGATTTAGAACCGCCCCAATTTTTGGATTGAACATGTTCTTCAACCTTCGAATTTGCTTTGAAATTCACCAAAATCCATCTCATATCTATTCCAAACTCTCTCAAATGTCAGATTTAAGCTCCTATTAATGTCCCCAACAAAGTCTAATGACGCACATTCAAAATAAGTTACAATTTCAAAAAATTCCAATTTCGAACCAAGGTTTTAAAAGAGTTTTAATGGAATTGCAGCTCCTTCAAGGTTCTCATTCTCAAATCAGTTTGCATAGATGTATTTAGGCTCAAAGTACATTAACCAACTGATTCCAACAACAAGTAACGAATTTTCATATCAAAATAAAATTTTACTCCAAGTGGGTCTTCAAAAAGCTCTTCGTTGAAATTCTCCCGGTTTGCTATTTTTTTGGAGACTATTTTGTGAATACCCATTGTCTTGTTGAGTGAAACACTTGGAGAGAAACAGTCCACTATTGAAGAACCGCTTGCAGCTTCGCTTGAAAAGACTTCCAAATCTAAACTTCGTTCTCAAAATTGATTGGGTGTTGCTGGGAATTAATTGCTGAACCTTGATATGGAGTTCGGTTGGAACAAGAATTTGGAGCTCTGCTTGAAAAATTTTAGCCATTGATTTTTTGTTATTTAGAAAAATTGATGGAAATGGAGGAGAAAGGGATAAGATCTTGGGTTAAGGTTGAAAAACTTTAGTGGGTTGATCTAATAAACTAGGGCGGGTTTAAATCTGGAACGAGTTATATTTGATCTGGACAAGGGAGTCACGTGGCCCAATTACGTGCTGCCAACTCATTAAAAAAGGGACCACAAAAATTTCCGTTAGTCAGGGGTATTTTTAGTCCGAAAGATAACGTCAAATGTATTTTTGGACCAAAAGATGGACGGAGCTTTGAAGTAAACCATTTACCAAACGATATGGGCGTTTTGGCCCTTATCCGAATATAGAAAGACAAACCAAGAAACTCATACACCATAATAGAAAAAGTAGTTGTGCTTTGTGTGCTTGCCTTGAGATAGATGGATTTCATTATGTTGAAGATGGGTTTTGAGGACAAATGGAGGAGATGAATCATGTTTTGCGCTTCTACGGCTAGATTCTCTATTTTGGTAAATGAGAGTTCATGTGGCTTCTTTGGGAGTTCGAGTGGTTTAAGATAGAGGAACCACTATCTCCTACGTTAATCATTTTGGTGATGAAAGCATTGAGCAAACTGATGGATAGGGAAGTCTTTGGAGGTCTATTGAAAGGCTTTGATGCTTCGTTGAAGGGGCATAGTAATGTGACAGTTACACATCTATTTTCTGTAGATGAACTTTGGTTTTTTGTGATGCAAAGGTGTCCCAGTTGGCTTACTTAAGACAAATTCTTATTTGGTTCTAGGTTGTGTCAAGCCTTAAGATTAGTCTAGGAAAATGTGAGATCACACCGATAGGAGAAGTGGATAGTATTGTGGAGATCACCCAGGTTTTGAATAGTAAGGTGGCCACATTACGTACTACTTGCCTGGGGCTACGGTTGGGTGCTTCTGGTAGAGAACTTGCATTGTGGAATTCGGTGATAGAAAAAGTAGAGAAGCGGCTAGCAGGATGGCAAAAGAGATATTTGTTGAAAGGAGGGACGAAAGTATTAAGAGATATTTGTTGAAAGGAGGACGAAAGTATTGATCAAAAGCACTCTTTTAGCATACCTACTTATTTCATATCACTTTTGCAGGATCCTTGCAAAGTGACTGAGAGGTTGGAAAGACTTCAGCAGAACTTCTTATGGGACACATCAGAAGGACAAAAAAGCCTCATTTAGTAAATTAGAGAGTTGTCACATCCCCAAAAGAATGTGGAGGACTTGGAGTGAAAGATCTCAAGGTTTTGAATAAAGCTTTGTCAGCGGAATGGAAGTAGAGATTTAGGGTGGAGGAGAATGCTTTTTGGAGGGGGGTGGTAGTGGATATATATACTATTATGGAAGGGGGTTGGTGAACCAGCAACATCACGACACTGTGTGGGGGTGGCTTATGGAGGAGTATCATGAAGGGGCGAGATATTCCTTTTAAGGTTGGGGATGGTAGTAGGATTATTTTTTGGGCGCATAAGTGGTGCAGGGAGAATGAGTTGAGGGAAGCTTTCCCCAAAATATATAGAGCATCACGCCAAATAGAGATGGCAATTCAACAAATCTATAGGTTTCACGAGGGGATTGTTCATTGGGATTTTAGATTCTGGAGGAACCTAGGGGATTGGAAGATGGAAGAATATCACAACTTGATTGAGTTATTGTATGGGTTGGATACAGCGAACACTACATCGGATGGAGATGGCGAGAAAGTAGAGATGGACTATTCATTATTAAATCTTATAAGATGCTATTAGGGAGAGAGGAACATATTTTCCCTTATCGCTCTATTTGGATTCCTAGAGCACCGAAAGTTGTGCTTCTTTGCATGGTTAGCGGCAAGGGAAGTGATTTTGACAGTGCAAAATCTGAGAAAGAGGAGGATTACTTGCGATAGTGTTTCATGTGCAAAAACTCGGGCGAAAATGTAGATCATTTCCTATTGCATTATAAAGTGGCTAATCGTTTGTAGAGGGTGGTCATTAATTTGTTTGGGATGCAATGGGTGATGCTGGCACTGTGAAGGATGTGTTTCACAGTTGGGCTTACATGAGGGGGAAGAGATGTCCAATGGCTTGGAGGGTTGCCCCCTTAGCAATCATGTGGATTACTTGGTAACAGAGAAATATGAGGGCATTTGATACTGTGGAACAAGATTTTGTTAAATTGCAAAGTAATCGTTTCTAATTTCTTTTTGGTGTACTCATGAGGTCCCTATTTGTTTAGAGGATTGAGTCTCTTTTGTTGAGAACCATATTTTGGTGTAGGTTCTCTTCTTTTTGGCATGCGGCTTGTATATGGGATTTTTCGCTATTCGCTCTTAATAAAAATTATTTACCTTATTTAAAAAAGGATATATTGAAGTGGAGCCCTGGCGTAACTGGTAAAGTTGCTGCCATGTGACCAAGAGGTCAAGGGTTCAAGCCGTGGAAACAGCCTCTTGCAGAAATGCAGGGTAAGGCTGCGTACAATAGACCCTTGTGGTTTGGCCCTTTCCCCGAACCCCGCACATAGTGGGAGCTTAGTGTACCGGCCTGTCCTATTTAAAAAAGGATATTGGCATGTTAACCAGACAGATGGAGAAGAGTAGTTTAATCTAATCAGCTACTATTCTTAAACTTTTATGAGGCCAGGGATTGAGAAAACTGAAGGATGGGTTTATAATGAGCTGAAAATTGCAATTTTGAGTCTTAAGTGGAAAAATCTGATGATTCAGGGGTAATATGGTGTGCAACTGAAACCTCTCTAAATTCTAGTCATTCAGGGGTTTAGTGGAAATTTCAACTTTGTGTGTCATCATTTGAAGCACCCACTTCTTTGGAGCACATGATCTCTGTGCCGTCCACCATATCTGTACGTTTCCCTTGAACTTCACTCCTGAAACAATTACCCCCCCCGGTTCTCATTGCTTCATTGCTGCAAGCGATAACTTATTTGCTATGGCGGCCAGTTAAATTGACCTCCTTGTTAAGTTGCTCCAACTTTTGTTTTTTAGAGAATTTTCCAAAAGGTTTATTTGTGCATTATCTTCCAAGTCTGTCCTTTATTGTTTCTTCTTTTCTTTTAATTTTCTTATTACAACTCCTTTGGTAAGTATAACTCTTTTAAGATATGCAGACAAGTTCAGTTGTAAGATTTTCTCCCTTCTTTACCTCATTTTGGACTGAATGCAGGTGGGAATGGTGGAAGGGGTGGTGACGTGATATTAGAATGTTCTCCTGCAGTCTGGGATTTGAGTGGTCTGCAGCATCACATTGTGTGTTTTCTTCCCTACTGCATGATTTCTGTTTCACACTTTTAATTGAATTGTCCCTATCATTTGTTGTGTGGCATTTTGCATGTTACCTAATTGTTTGTGACATGTTTCAGAATGCAAAGAGAGGCGGAAATGGGTCTTCCAAAAATATGATAGGAAGCAGAGGAGCTGACAAGGTTAGTTTTGGTCTCTCTCTTGATCTTCAGTCTTTGGCATATGTATACTGTTTTTTTTAAAAAAAAAATCAAAACTAAACTAAGGACAGCTTGCTTGTGTGGTAGGTGATCCAAGTTCCTGTAGGTACTGTAATTCATCTAGTAGAGGGTGAACTTCCATCTGCAGTTGAGAAGGTTTCAAGTTCTGCGTTGGACCCGTGGGAGCTTCCAGGTACAGTTGATATTGATTCGTCAGAGTTTTCTATACAATCAGTTTCAGCGTACCACACCAGTTCAAAAGTTGAGAAGAAAGCCAAATCAAGTGGACGTCGAGCTTCAGATTGTGATGAATCCACTACAGCAAGGAGAAGAAATTGTGCTTTGCCAATCAATTCTCGCACGAAACATTCACTTTCTAGAGACAAATTCGAAAGTGATGATGATGATTTGAGCAATTGGGAGGAAGAAAGCTGTGGACAAATGGAAGATCCAGATGGTGATGATGCTACAGGAACAGAATGTGAAGATGAGTTGGAAGAAACTGAACATATAGAATATGATGTGGCAGAGTTAACAGATCAAGGCCAACGAATAGTTGTTGCTCGTGGAGGGGAGGGTGGCTTAGGAAATCTGTCGAAGGGAAAAGCGTCAAAGATGATACATAAGGGAGCCAATTCTGATGATGAAGTATCTGATGATTATGATCATGCATCACTAAGTGCTGGCTTGCCTGGCTCTGAGGCGGTCCTTGTGCTAGAACTAAAGAGCATTGCTGATATAGGTCTTATCGGGATGCCAAATGCTGGCAAAAGTACCCTCCTTGGGGCGTTATCAAAGGCTAAACCTACCGTAGGTGATTATGCATTCACAACATTGAGACCCAACTTAGGTAACTTAAATTATTATGATTTCTCTTTAACAGTAGCTGACATCCCAGGACTCATAAGAGGAGCCCATGAAAATCGTGGGCTTGGGCATGCTTTCCTTCGGCACATAGAACGAACAAAAGTTCTAGCATACGTGGTAGACCTAGCTGCAGCATTGGGTGATAACAAGGGAATACCACCATGGGAGCAGCTAAATGACTTGGTTTTGGAACTCGAGTACTATCGAGAGGGTTTGACCGATCGACCGTCCTTAGTGGTGGCTAACAAAATCGACGAAGATGGGGCTGAAGAGGTCTATAAAGAGCTAAAACACAGGGTGTCTGGTGTGCCCATTTTCCCAATTAGTGCAGTCCTAGAGGAAGGAGTACCAGAACTGAAAGATGGTCTAAGGATGCTTATCAGTGGTGAACAATCAGACAGATTACAACTAAATGGTATAGTTCTTCATCAGGATTCTGCTTTTGTGAGCATCTAAGCTACATCATTAGGATATCTGCTTCAGTATACTTTCCCTTGAAAATGTAATACCATTTTTTACCACGATGCCATGGAAATTTTCTGCGGAGGAGGTAATTTTCCTCCTGATTTGGAATTATGTTGCGTACTTTTGATTAGCACGTTATGAATAAACGATTATTAGTTTCATTTTCAGATTTCTCAAGGGAGTTGAATCTATCGAAAGACGGTTTCTTATAGGTAAGCAATGGAGTCATACTTATTAACGTTCAAATTATATAGTTGAAACTTTCGAAAGGTGGTTTCTTATGGTAAGCAATAACACTTCATAACGTTTAAATTATATGTAAATAACTTAATACTGTATATGATTTATATTATAGTCCATGATGTCATGTAGCCAATCAGATTAGCAAATTGTAGTTGTGGTAGTAAAAGAAGAATCTTTACTCTTTTCGTCGTGTAAGAAATAGTGATATGCTTCTTCTTTCGTAAAAGATATGTATTCTCCAAAAGCAAAAGGGAATTGATGATTGATGAGATACCATCTTGAATGGCTGAAAATAGAAGTGTAAAAAGGAAATCTATTATGGGTATCTCATAGTCATCTCAAGACTCTTTTACCCATCTTTTTTAATGCATACTATTTTGTGTTAAAGTTCTTGTAAGTATTTTTGTTAATGGATCAAAGCGACAAATACTTGAATCTTAGTTTGTCATGTTAGTAAGGTCTCTTTGTTAGATTTATAAGTATTTGATCGTAATAGCAATCAGCCAATCACTGAGAAATTATGTCAAATTAATAACTCGTGTAGGTTTCTGTAATTGTGAAAATCTAGAAACTCTTTGTTAAGTTCCTACTACTATCAAATGATGATATTGGAGAATATAACAAAGACGCTTTCCCTCTGGTTGTTTTTTGCGTAAATTTCAAGATTCTAAAAACTCTAAAACGCAATACTTTGGAATGATTGAGACGGAAAATTGATATGTTCTTGTCGATGCCTTTGAGCAATTATTCAATCGAATAAAATAATTGATCTATCCTATTCAAACACAAATAGCATCAGATAAAAATATGTTAAAAAGTCACTTTGGACAAGTCTCCCAAAAAAAGATACGAATTGGATAATGTTTTTAATATGTTAGAGCGAGAAAAGTCTATAAATCCTAGATTATGCCGAACCCTTCTGTCAGTGTTGAGAGTTGAAAATTTCACCTTAAAAAGATAATCCGAATTCCTATAAATCCTTATAATTTTAGTTAAAATAACTAAAATGCTCTTCAACATTTTATCAACATTAGCGGTATTTAACGAACATAAAAGAACATATAACGGTACCTAACTGAATCCCAAACATTAATATGTTGAAAGTCATATTTATTCCTAAACGTAGCTAAAGGACTAATTAATAGTTATTGCATCCAAAAGTAATTAAGGGATACACGTTTACTTTATCCTTTACATAATTTAATCTCAAGAACCCACCCACCTTAGAAATGTCAACTATTGTAGGATGATCAATTCTCATTTTCTTTAATTAAGATTAAGACTAAAAAAATAAAATAAACTCAATGGCAACTAGCTTCGTGCCTTTCTCCTCTAAAGAGATATTTCAGACATTATTAAACACTAGCTTACAAATTCTACCATGATTTGGTCAACTTGTCACGCAAACAATTACCTATTTTGTCCTCCTTTTCCCTCTATAAAAAAAGCCCCACCCTATGATTCACTTTTCAACACAACTACAACAAGAACTTGCTTTAGTGATTAAACTTTCTTTTTGTTAGCTTATAATCTCCAAACAACAAATTAAGAAAACATGTCTTGCTGCGGAGGAAACTGTGGCTGTGGATCTGGCTGCAAATGCGGCAGTGGCGGAGGGTAAGTGTTTTGAATATAGATTTTCTGTTAATATGTGCAAATACTAAAGTTCATCTGCAAATACTGATTTAATTCTCAATATCTAAATTTTAATATTTGAAATGCCGATGAGTCGTCTCGCACGTATAATACTTGATTAAAGTTATAGTAAAAAGAATTTGTGACTTGTGTTTTTATGATATTGTAGATGTGGGATGTACCCAGACTTGGAGAAGTCCACTACCTTTACCATCGTTGATGGTGTTGCTCCCATGAACAAGTACGTCTAATTTTATTTTTCCTTTCTCTCTATCCTTTTTGGTTTAGTTCGCGGTGAAGATAAGGTCGAAAAAGTAATAAAATTTGAAATTAGGAGATTTTAGCTTATAATTTAACATGTTATTGTAGATTGCTCGACTTATTCTCAATGTTATTGGTTTCATTTATCTGCATCTTCTTTAAGGCCCCGTTTGTCCATGGAAAAAAAATAAAAAATGTTTAAGTCCATGAAATTTTGTTAGTTTTTGGAAAATTTCGAAAATAAGTTTTTCAAAATCAAAATTTTCAGAAAAACTTTTTCCTCACTCACAAAACTGCAATATTTTTTTAAGTGAAATGCATGTTCAAACATAATTTCAAATTCCAAATAAAATTTTTCAATTTAACTCCAATACTACTTTTTTCAAATATTATAATTTTTATGTCCAAACACCTACAAAGTTATTTGCTGAGCCAGAATTTCAACTTGATGGCATTTGGATTTTAGAATGATGACTTCAAATATTAATACCTTTAAAATGTGTATATATTTAATGAATTTCTTGACACAAATACATTATTTGAGCCAAAGGCGGATTTAGGATTTTCAGTACATGGGTGCAGTACTAACAATAAGGAGGAAAAATGTATTTGGTGGGAATTGATCCTTCTTCCTCTTGGTAAATAACTTACCTTTAGCCAAGTGTACCATTCAACCTTCTTGGAGCATGGGTGTCAACAAGTAATATTATACTAATTTTAGAAAATATGTATATAAAAAAACCTAATTTTGATGAGAGACCGTGGGTTCACTTGTCCCATAATCTCTCCTATAAATCCGCCCATAATTTAAACAAAAGCTATTAGGTCAGACCAAATTTGTGGCTTCTATCTCTTTCCCTATTGCTTAGTGTATAGAATTAATTAAACTCAGACTACAATACTAAAAAAGATTTTACTTGAAATATTGCAGCTTTGTGGAATCAGGAGAGAAAGCAGCAGAAGGAGGAAATGGCTGCAAGTGTGGATCAAACTGCACCTGTGACCCTTGCAATTGTTAAGAATATTCTCAATATGTATCCCACACCAAAAACTGCATTGTGTCTCTGTATTAAGTGTGTTTTCTAAAAGTTATTGTAATTATAACAATAAAACTACAAACAATGGAACAGGTCATGATCAGTTCTTAGGTTTGTGTGTTGCTGCTGTGACGTGGCTTTTCTGTTTGTTGAATTGGGCTGTATATCAATATACTATATAAGTTTGTTTGTGTCTTTATTAATTGCCGGTGAAGTCTCTCACTGTATTTCTTTCGCACCTTATATATTTTCCATCTGCTCATTAAATTTTTATATTTGGTTATATATTAAAGCCAAGTGCTATATTGGACGCGAAAATGAATTTGTTTTAGTCTCTCTGCTATACCGGTCATGCATGATTGTACTTTTGGTTCATCAATCATCTAAACACGATACATTTAACTAGGGTACAAGCCGATTCGAAAAAAACTGCACCAAATCGAAAAGTCAAACTAAATCGATTAAAAAATTCGATAGTTTGATTTGATTTAGTTTGGTATTGAATAAAAAGACCTGAACCAATCCGACATATAAATATTTAATTTTTATATATACTTTTAAAGATTTTATATCGAATATTCTTTAAAAAATATGTAGAAATATTTGGGATTCTCTTGCGGGATATAAATTTTAATAGAATATGAAGTGCTCCATATTTATTAACCTTAAATAATGGGTTGTGTGATCACTTTCTTATCAAGTGTTACTGAAATGCGTCTATCTCTTTGTTCTTCCATATTCATATCGTATGTTAAGATCTATCAAATTCTTATATCTTTTTCAACTGTGAAGTAATTATTAATATTTATGTATCATATTTATTTTTATGTTTAATTACTAAATTCGGTTAACCTGAAAGTGTACATCAACGAAAAATTATTGTCAGACGACTAAAAAGATAACTATTATGTGTTACTAATAGAATTCTCCCAAAAGAATATTTTAATCAATAATATGTTTGTCAATTTTTTATATTTTTACTAAATTTATATTTACTAATAAAATATTTAACAAAGTAAGATTGAAATAATATTTAAATAACAAAAAACCCAAATTCAAAAAATCTGATAAAATCGAACTAATCCAAATCGATATAGTTGATTTGATTTGATTTTGATAAAAACAGAACCAACCCGATCCATATACAACCCTATATTTAACTATTAATTTGTGGAATTTGCAAATAGATCACGACCTATCTCATATTCTTCTAATGGGCAAAGGTTAAAAAAATACAGAGACATATAGAAAGGATAAGGATAAAAAGTACACCTAAATTATGCGAAAGAGAACGATTTTATCATCAATTAAAATAGCGTCTCGTTTTTACCCATGACCATTTGCCTTTATGGAAAACGACAGCAGCTAAAGGCCAAATTTAGACCATTCGCAAAAGTTCAAGAGCAAACATGACCCTTTTTTCTCCCTTGCCTAAGATCTTTAATATCTCCGATTGACCCTATCAAAGGTAAGTTTAATGCTTCAAACTCATTAATTCACAAAATCTCTTTTCCAGAAAAGAAGAAAAAAAAAGAAACTCTATATCTAGGGAGAGAGACTTAAATGATTCATTACTTTTTACAGCATTCCAGCTGAACAAGTTTCAAATGGACCTAATCTTGCAACCAATTAAATGAGAACTGTAACATTTTTCTTTTTCGGGTTGTTACACAAATAATCGGCCAGATTTTATATTTAATTTCTCTAGTTGGTATATATATATTCGGTAGCTACTTTTATTCAAAATTATACGTTAATTATACACCATTAACATTATTAAATTTTCTTAGCATGCAAGGGCAAAGCTTTGCTTGGGCCGAAAGGGGCACATGAACTCTCTCGGTAGCTTTATACATCTTTGTATATGTAACTACGTATTATTAGGTTAGATAAGATGTTTGGCTACTAATTTTGTTTTCAATATAAATAATACTTGCACAACCTATAGAATCATCTATCTAATAGTATTATTTTATACCAAATCGATAACGTAAAATAAGAACATTTACCTTAGTAATACAAATGTCCGAAAAAAAATTACCATTTAAATTAATTTAGTCATCTTACCCTTAAATTAAGGCTCCTTACATTAATTACTTAAAACAATTTTGTTTTGAAATAAAAACATGGTAGCTTTGGCTTTAATGATTCTTTTTTCCTTTAGAAAAACGAATATCTTTTTTATTTTTATTTTTATATCACACAAGTGTTAATTTGAGAAATTACAAAAACTTCATTTTTCCGTTCGCATTTAATTTACTAAGCAGAAATGACAAAAACTTCATTTCTGACATCCTTCATTGAGTAATAGTGTTAATATTGGAAGCAGCTTGCACAGTGTATATCTAATTTGATTACAGTGAGCCAACTATTCATAAAGAATATACATCTTACTCTATCATCCTGTGGTATTATTCATCGTATTATGATTTCTACATTGCTTGCGAAAACCACGTGGATCCTTAGGTGTATTCTGTTAGTTCGAGTATATATGAAAAGCTATAGTTCATAACCCTTTCCCAGCCATATTTGTTAGTACTATATATAGTATGAGTGCTCATAATTAGAGGAAGTAAAGTCGAACTTTTCCGCGTAGAAATATCTTAATTGACTGACCCGAAGTCCCGAACTACTAACAGTTTATTTGGATAGTTGTTATGTATCGTTTTGTAATATATTATATTGTATTATACTATATCGTTTTGATGTATATAATATTTGGTTTGTTTATCGTTATTTCATGCTGTCATGCGTTAACAATATGAAGAATAAAATTATAATATTTAATAAAAAAGTAAGCTACAAGGTAGAATTATTATATAAAAAGGTAAGGTAAATGGTAAAATAGAATTATTTAATAATATAGAAGGACACGATGAGAGAAAAAGATAAGATAACGATGCGACCACACCAAATCTGTCGTTCCATAAAGTAACACTTTTCTGTTGGGATATATAATATTAACCATGGGTTTGGTTTAGATATAGTATTTATTATGAAATAATTATTTATTGAGTTTTAGTAAAGTTTTAAGTAGATCATATATTAGTCTGTGTCTTTGCTTATATAATAGATGATTTAGTGTATAGAGTTTAGCTTATAAGCGGAAGATTAAATTATCGGTTCTTATAAGTATAAATGAGTTCACATTCTAATGATGGAATTGGATAAACCATTATGGATAATTGTAGCACAAGATTAAATATAATTTATCTTGATTATGGGAATAATTTAATTCCAACTTCTTCTGCTTGTACATTTTGTATGTATTGCACGGACCAAGTAGAGATAAGTATTTTATACCGACTTAATAAAATAAACTCTCTAGCCATTAAATGTACTTATACTCTTAATCTTGATATAATTATTATTAGCTGTGTATATTGTTATTGTTTTGATTTATTAAAAGGCGAGATCCTTTCGTGGGTTAATATGCCTGGTAAATGAAAATAACAATGCACATTGCCGAAGTAATAGTTAGTTGATGGAATCCATGACTCGGTTTAGAGATTGGTGATACAGCTTTATGAAAGCTTATAAGTTTTCATGTGTAAACCCTGCCGGTGGATTTTGTATCCGACACATTAAATAAATTAAGCGAAAGTCTAAATAAAATAATCAATAAATTAAATTTAACAATGAGAGTTAAATAAGATTTAATGAATGAATTTCGAAATTGAATAAGGAGTGCAATTACGAATTTTTAGTGAAATAATTTGTAATTAATTATGGTGGATATTAATTTCGAAAATTAGAAATTAATTTCATAATTGGAAGCCTTATTAATTAAATTCTGCTGTGCCTAAATAATAGGAAATAAAGGAATCCTTTTTCTTGTGGAAAGGAAAACCCAACAGGTCTTGGAAAATGATTTTATCTCTTAAAAACATATGCTATAAATACATAAGTTTTTCCACCTAGAGGGGGTAAGACATGGTGGCTGAAATTTCAGCCATATTTTCCTAGAAATTTCGCTCACACGAAATTGCCAGATATTATTTGGGTAAAATCGTAGAAGACCGTGAAACGTTCGAGGATTGTGCGGGTGGTGGAGATTTCATTGAGTAGTTATGGAACTGAAGGCTCATGTGGTAGAAGAGATTTGTTCACGCTTCAAGAGGTAACTTGTGAAACCCCGTATATGCCAGTTGTCTAGATTACATGTGATTTTGATGGGATTGCTTTCACTGCTTATAATAATCCATCAATTGGTATCAGAGCCCACTCACATCTAATTAGATAACTAGGTTTTTCATGAAACAAGAATATCGTGTTTATGTGCGTTTTTGAATTATATGTATATCTTGTTTTCTGAAAAATTGCACTGTTGTTTTGTGAGTTAACTATGCAAAAATTTTGGATTATTATTGTAATAATGAGATATCTGTTTTTTATTGATATTGAATTGGGATGATCTGGATTTTATTTTTGGGTAAACCCTTAAAAAATGCAATATTCGATTTTGACCGAATTGCCAGTGTTTTTGGAGGTCAACGAACTTGACAGACTCCGATTGAGCCAAAATTTGGTGGGTTCATCGGAAATGACGCGGTGAGAAAAACTCACTGTTGTATAGTGAATCATGTTTTTTTTTTGGCATTTTGAGGGCGTTTGGATTGTGTTTTGGATGTTTTCCTATTTTTTGGACATTTTTCTTAATATTTTTAATTTTTTTTAATTTAATAGTGGTGGGGGTGACTCCACATGGTCTCCATGATTAAATACTAGTGATATAATGGATTTACATGTTGGCTATTAGTAAATAGACATGTAGTTGTATTGAATTCCGAAATAGAGGTGTAGGATTTTATTGACTAGGTCTTACAAAGTATATTTGATATTGTGTGATGATAATCATTTTGTAACAAAGTGAAATCCTCTGTTTGATATCCTAGAAGACTACTGATTGGTGCGTTTGGCATATTTGTGCATAAAAAATTTCTCTAATTTCGGTTTATGTTTTCATGCCCTACGTGATTACTAGTCTTGGATTTTCGTTAAAAATTTTGTTCTCTGGTTGGAGATTGTAATTAAGTGAAATATGACGGTATTTTGTATAAGTTTTATATTATTGGCATGGCTTTTAAGTTGTGGTCCATAATCTGTCATAAAATAATTTTATGAGCTGCATGTATCTTCACTCGTAAATTGAGAATTTTGTGAGTAATAAATAGTTACCACTAAAGTGGTTTGTTTATTTGAACTTATGAAAAATTCTTAATAAATTTGTACATGTGAAATTATGTCTATTCATGGATTGAGCATTATAATTAATAAGTATGATCCACAAAATGATCTATTTATTTGAGTCATTAAAATCTGCTTAATGTACCATGTGAAAATTATCCTTGATAAATCTACATTATTAGTGGAGGTGTTTAACTACAAAAAGAGTTTTATCTTTGGGTACTAGTGAGACCAACTCCATCCATGAGAAGAGATATTGGGGTTTTCGCCGAACGGAAGAAAATGTAATATCTTAGGTTCTTGTGTATTTAATAAAATGATAATTTATTGCAAAAGGAGATATTATGTATCCTAGAAATAGGAAGAACACAATATATATGCCTTGAGCTTATAGTATAACTATAAGGAGAATGAAAATCAATATCATATTTGTTTTAATTCATGAAACTGCTTAAAATGGTTATTCTCCGAGTTTGGTTATAGGCTGGTGGTCATGAATTTGATGAATTCCGATTGACCTAAAACTTGGTAGATTCGTTGAAAATGATCTAGTGAGAATAACTCACTGCTATGCAGTGAATCATGCTGTTTTTCGGCATTTTCAGGTTGTTTAGATGGGTTTTCAAGCAGTTTATTAAATTGAATTTTTTTATAAATATGAAAAATTATTCTTTATATATCGGCTATATTTGTGTTAAATCTGGAACATGATGACACATGATGATTTAACTTGATATGATATATAATAAGAATGCAAATCACATGGATTTAATCCAAAATATGCCAAAAATAATTTATTCGAATTTGGTCTAGTTTTTTTTGTAATCGTGAATTTCACGATCTCCGAATGACCTAAACTTTGGTAGGATCATCGAAAACGGTCAGGTCAAAAGAACCGTCATGACCCAAAATCCAACTAGTCGTGATGACACCTAATCCAACCTGCTAGGTAAGCCAATTAACAACTATCCAATTTAAATGAGATTTATTAAGAAAAGAAATGAAAATACAACTGCTTTTATACAAGAATTTCCCAAGGACTGGTAGTACAAATCATGAGCTTCTAAGATTAGAATTAACAAAGCTGGTATGAATTAAATACACCGACTGTCCGAAATGTACATAAACAGATTTTTTTTTATAGATGTAAGGCTACCATGAGTAAGAGGTAGCTACAGCCGGAATGCAAGCACGTCTTTAATCCCAGCTTCCGTCGATCACAACAACATCAGCATCCACTATCTGCATGCAAGGTGCAGAAGTGTAGTATGAGTACAACCGACCCATGTACTCAAGAAATAACAAACGTAACCTCAGTTTGAAAGTAGTGACGAGCTGGAACACCGGTTAGGGTCCAATACCAATAGCCAACGATAGTTCATAAAAATATAATGGAAGTAATAAAAGAAGTAGCTCAGAGATAAAATGCTCAGTTCGTTCACAGTTCCAGAAAAAAAGGCTTGCTTTTCAAGTATATTGGTGAAAACCCAAATCCTTTACCGAAATCACCAAATTTATGAGTAAGTTTGAAAATTGTGATTTTTCCTAAAAACTTTTCAACAACAGATAAGATGTTTCATTATCAAATGGCATGAGGAAAATACATGTCAATATGCAGGTAAAATCATGAATGACACCAAAAGCCGGAGCGGCAGAAAAAAATGCATCTCTATGCATGTATCTCAAGTATGCATGTCAAATGCAATGTATCTCAGTGATGAGCTCATGTACTTACACTCTCAGAGTACTCAATCTCACTATCTCTCACATTACAATCATCATGCTCAATCACTTGACACGCTCAGTCACTCAGTACTATATATGGCCAATTCAGTTCAGGGAAGATTCATCCCAAATATATATATCAACTGACAATCAGTCACTCAATACTGTATAGGGGCAATCCAGTCCGGGGAAGATTATCCCCAAATATAAATGCTTTGGGCAAGATTCATGCCCAGGGAAGATCCATCCCTCAATATAATCAATTGCGTTCACTAGGGGTGTGTACAGATTCCAGAGGGGCTCCTTCATCCCAAGCGCCATAATAAGCCAGATCCAGACATAAATCAATATAACATGCTGCGACGTGCAGCCCGATCCCATAATATCACTCACAATCAGGTTCTCGGCCTCACTCAGTCATCAATCTCTCCAGTCTCTCGGGCTCACAGTGCCATGAAACTAGCCCAAAAATAAGGATATGATGTGTCAATATATAGAAACAGAGACTGAGATATGATATGAAATGAATGAACATGACTGAGTATGAAATTCCAATGTAAGCAAATGAGTCAACAGCAGGAATGACCTCAGTAGGTCCCAACAGAATAAGCATGTAGTTTAGACATGATTTCTAACATGGATCATAGCTCAAAAGCTCTAGTACGTAGAGATTTCATGGTTACAGATAAGATCAGGTAACTACACAGTACCATAAAAATAACGGAGTCACAATTCCCAGTGCACGCCTACACGCCCATCACCTAGCATGTGCGTCACCTCAACAACAAACATATAACACGTAATTTGGGGTTTCATACCCTCATCACTAAGTTTAAAAGTGTTACTTACCTTTAAATCCAAATCCAATACCGAGAATGCCAAGCGATGCTCCAAAAATACCATCCCACGCGTACCGACCTCCGAACGGCTCGAAACTAGCCAAATGCAACTCAAATTCATCAAGTAATGCCTAAGGAAACAATCTCAAATGATAAGGTCGAATCTTTAATCAAAAGCCCAAAATCGACGCAAAAGTCCAACCCGGACCCACGCCTCGGAACCTGATGAAACTCACAAAGTCCGACAACCCATTCAATTATTAGTCCAACCATACTAGTTTCACTCAAATCCGACTCCGAATCGACGTTCAAAACTCAAAAATTTGCTTTATGAAGTTTTAGACAAAAACCTACAATTTCTCTTTAAAATTCATCAACCAATTGCCAAAAATGAAGATGGATTCTTGAAATAAAATCAAAACAAAGTGTAGAACACTTACACCAATCCTTATGATGAAAGTTGCTTCAAAAGTCGCCTCAATCCGAGTCCCATATCTCAAAATTTGATAAAAGAACCAAAACCTCGATTTATAGCATTCTTCCCAGCATCTTCGCTTTTGCGAACAAATAAGCCTCTTCTGCGACATAACCTCCGCTTCTGCGACATAACCTCCGCACCTGCGAAATTCCTCACTTATGAACCACAATACGAATCCGATATCCAAAAAGTCAACTTCTGGTAAAACTTATGAACTTTCCAAACCTTCAAATTTCTAACTTCCGCCAATTAGTGTCGAATCCTTCTAGGAACATCCAAATGCAAACCCGGGCATGTGCCCGAGCCCAAAATCACCATCCGGACCTAACAGAATCGTCAAAGCTCCAAACCGAGGTCAAATACTAAATAGTCAAACTTGGTCAACTTTTCCAACTTAAAGCTTCAACGATGAAATTCATTCTTCCAAATCGATTACGAATAACCTGAAAACCAAAACTGACTATTCACACTAGTCATAATGCATAATACGATGCTGCTCAAGACTTCGAATAACTGAACGAGATGCAAATGCTCTAAATGACCGGTCGGGTCGTTACATCCTTCCCCACTTAAACATATGTTCGTCCTTGCACGTGCCAAGAATTGTCCCAAAGCCGCCAAACCACCGTGTAACCTTACCATGCACATACCCCGGGATGATCCCACGTCACCCTATTCCATATAGGCCTGACAACATAACAAACTGAAGATCATTACTTTAACCTTAGCCCGTAAACCGCAGAATCCAATTTCCAGCATCCGAAATTTCCTACAAGGCCCGAACCTCGCAAGCTACACACTGTATGAGTCTGAACAAGCTGTATCAAGCCATAATCATAACCCAAGATGTAATCATATGATACACCGCATAACCCGCGTATTTGTAGCAATAACTTTTGGCCACAATAACTGCTCAAACAAGCCCGATACCGGTAATAAGCCTCATATCAAATAAAACCTTATTCAAAACCTTCATGCATCGCCGATGATGAAAGAAACACGCGGAACTCATAACCATTCATCAGATCAACAAGTCATGGAGCTCCCTCTCATTCGACAAGAACTACAGCAATTTCTAAGCCGACTTCTGATATTATCCTTCCAAATATACCGCAATCAAATCCGATAGCATTCATCCTAGATCCGACAACCTCATATTGTCAAATACCAGCTACTCTACTGACTTGCCACACCAATACTACCTAGAGCCACAAACCGTGCAATCCGTGCACCAATATGCAACAATTCAAATGTACTCAAACATGGAAAATGACTCAAATGAGAGAACCGTCCCACAAGCTCAACATGTACCGCCACAACGCAATGCTAAAAACCCATCACACCCGTAGAACATAACACACAAATCTAACACAAAGGATCATATCTCAACATAACCCCGCTGCAATGCGTGGCCCCATTCAAACATTGGTCCATATGAAATACTTCAAGCCACCCTGCTTGAAATCAATAACCATGCGCAATTCGACATCAAGTACCCAAGGTGTATGACCATAACCATGGAAAAGCAGATGACACAATGCCACACAAACCTAGAAGAACATAACCAATGCGCAATCAATCATGCAACAACCAAATACCCATCTCGCTCGAATTCCGCTATAAGGCCCCAATAGAACCGCACCATGTGTGCATATAACCAACGAATCACAACCCCTCGTAGCATAGAAGGGTAACTCATAGAACATATCAGAACACGAATAAGCTCAACACTAACCGAATGGCACATCCCTCACAATGGTAGTACGGAGTCACGTAATCTGACCCCGTGAAGAACGCACATCCTTATTGGGCCTACAAATGGACCCCAAACCAACTCTAGCCACCAATAATAGATAAATAACCCTCCGAAAGTCCACAAGGACTGAATCGTAACACATACTATCATCTGGATAGTTTTGGCCACATCTTCACGGTCCACAACCACGAAACAATTTGCTTCTGAGAATTCTCGGTCTCCAAAACCATAGAACACACGAATTACCTTATCTGATCCCAACTCCACCACCCAAATATCTGACACATCTCTCATACATGATCATCCCGCGAGGAATACTTCTATGGTTCTTCCGTGCCACATAGCAAAAGTTTGAATATCAACAATACATCAACCAGGTGAGTATCGCAATACCAATGAAGCATCCGTAAGTCAAAACACAGTGCGCCTTCTGAAATTCACACCCTTCTCAGGCAATACCAAGTAGTAATATCATTCATCTAGTCATCTGAAACCGCCCAGGTTGTCTAGAATTCACGCTCTTCTTTTCAAAACTAAACCGTGACCTTGCACACGCAAATCTTAATCCCACACAACTTACCACATCTATCATGAATATGAAAAGTTTGAGAATCTTATAATCAACTTTGTGTCACAAGAAAACAACATACTCACGCCAGCAGGAAATATACACCTCCCATTTGATCTCATCCAGGAAAAAATCACAACACGCAACATGATCCCCACGCCAACAGGAAATATACACCTCGAACCATGGTAGAAAGCATTGAGAACTCTTTTAAATCTATTTTCACATAACCCAACTATTAGAACCAAATCCCTCTAACTCAACCAAGTCATGTAGGTCGCCAAAACCCAAGAGCATGGCCACGAAACACCTGTAGAGGCTCGCCACATTATAAGTACCCAAAGAACCGATCATATCTATTACCATGCTGGTCCAAGCTATTACCAAGCTGTCCTATTTCTCTGAGTTCCTTCCGAATTACCCTCAATTTGACACTTCCCTTGCCAGAACACCACAATCCTTAACCAAAACTCACCATACGAGATCCTAACATAAAACCACACCACCTTAAGGCCCATAAGCCGATGTATTCCCTCTTAAGCACCTCAAGAGTACCACAACCGAGACACTTACTCTGAAAAGACTTGTGAATCTAAAGTCATTTTCTTCACCTTTCTAATACCGAAATGTAAAATCCATAATGATATACAAACATCACGAGTCTCGACTCCATCCAATGTAAATCTCATATCCTAGCCATATACAAATCCCGAAAATCCTCAGTTGCTAAAAAAAAAAAAATCTTGAATCCATTAGAAATTTCTCGGGAGTCAACCACCCTGCTCAAATCTCAACTGCGCCATCCAAACGACCTATGCCCCATTAGCACAATAACACCCGAAGAAGTAACCCACACCTCTAAACAACCGACGGAACCCTATTCCGTGCACACTACATCTGTCACGAATAGCAAACTCAAATCATTCCATGATTTTCATATACCCATAAAGTGCAATACATCACGCATCTCGAAATTTCTTACTCAAGTCATCCTCAAAATCGACCTCTGCAAGTCATATATGATTCACAAGTATGCCTCAAACTGAAAGCAGTACAACACATAACCAAGCAATCCAATCGTCGGTAGCAGACTCCCCCACTTGGCTCAAAGCCATAGAACAAAACACTCGATAACTCATAATACGCATACTCTATTACTGCCATAATCCTGCACTGAAGTTTAACTATATCCTTCATAAGCTCACATAACACAAACCATATAGTACCTCAAATCATCTACTAAGCTCGCATACATCCACATGACAATCAGGTCGACTTTCTTAACCAAATTCAAATTCAAATATTAACATATATACCCCGCTGGTAGAAAGGAACTCTCCGCACAACATCATAAGGATCACACCTCCGTAGATTACTTCGCAAGAGATAACCCACTGGCTTATCCTCAAATAGACATCTTGCTATACCCCTTTCGCACTCGCGATTACTATGCCATCACTTAATCTACCTGAGTCTGAACTCACAACAAGACATAAAAATCTACATTTTTCCACAGTTAAACAACATGAAAAATCTTTCAACACACTCATAACTCGAGACTATACGTCATATCAAGACAGAAATCAGGCACTCAATAGTCCTTTTCACATCCCAAGCAATCTCTTCTTGTGATATTCAAACCATCTGAACACATATTGCAGTCACATCATGCTCATCATATAGCCATCCAGGCACTCATCTAGTCAGAAATTCCACTCATAGGGACGCTACCGGATATATAAGTCTAGAAGCACGTGCTCACACAACCGAAATCCCCGTTGTTCAAGCTACAGTCATAACTCGACCTCAAGTCCTCCAGACTGGCCCATCATCAGTAATGCCAAAATCACATCTCGCACCTCATCCATGGAATCACAAGCCGTCAATGCACAACAGATACTGAGCACTCACATGCGTATACGAATGCGTGGAGGGAATCCAAAGAGTTGTGTTTAAAGATGAATCAATGCCGCACGATACGAAAAGAAAGATGGGAAGTTTATCCTAAATGCCCTGTAGCCTTTCGAAGATAGGTATGGACGTTATCATACCGATCCGCAAGACTCTACTAGACACTTGCTCATGACTTGTAGAACCTATGAACCTAGAGCTCTGATACCACCTTGCACGACCCAAATTCCAACTAGTCGTGATGGTACCTAACCCAACCTGCTAGGTAATCCAATTAACAACCATCCAATTTAAATGAGATTTATTAAGAAAAGAAATGAAAATACAATTGTTTTTATACAAGAATTTTCCAAGGACTGGTAGTACAAATCATGAGCTTCTAAGATTAGAATTTAAAAAGCTAGTATGTAATAAATACATCATTTGTCCAAAATGTACATAACAATTTTTTTACAAATCTAAGGCTACCATGAACAAGAGGCAGCTACAATTGGAACGCAGGTACGTCTTTAACTCCAGCTCTCGCCGATCACAGCAACATCAACATCCACTATCTGCACGCAAGGTGCAGAATTGTAGTATGAGTACAACCGACCCCATGTACTCAATAGTAACAAACCTAACCTTAGGTTGAAAGTAGTGACGAGCTGGAACACCGGTCGGGGTCCAACACCAATAGCCAACTACAGTTCGTAAAAACATAATAGAAGTAATAAAAGAAGTAGCTCAGAGATAAAATGCTCAGTTCGTTCACAGTTCCAAAAAAAAATAGGCTTGCTTTTCAAGTATATCAGTGAAAACCCAAATCCTTTGTTTAAATCACCAAATTTATGAGTAAGTTTGAAAACTATGATTTTTCCCAAAAAAGTTTCAACAACAGATAAGATGTTTCAATATCAAATGGTATGAGGAAAATGCATCTCTATGCTTACTTGTCAATTTTCAGGTGAAACCATGAATGACACCAAAAACCGGAGTGGCAGAAAGAAATGCATCTCTATGCATGTATCACAAGTATGCATGTCAAATGCAATGTATCTCAGTGATGAGCTCATGTACTCACACTCTCAGAGTACTTAATCTCACTGTCTCACACTTTACAATCATCATGCTCAATCACTCGACACGCTCAATCACTCAGTACTGTATATGGCTAATTCATCCCATGGAAGATCCATCTCAAATATATATATATATATCAACTGACAGTCGGTTACTCAGTACTATATAGGCCAATCCAGCCCGGGGAAGATCCATCCCAAAATATAAATGCTTCGGGCAAGATCCACGCCCAGGAAAGATCCATTCCTCAATATAATCAACTCCGATCACTGGGGATGTGTACAGACTCCGGAGGGGCTCCTTCAGCCCAAGCGCCATAATAAGCAAGATCCAGGAGTAAATCAATATAACATTCTATGGCGTGTAGCCTGATCCTATAATATCACTCACAATCAGGCTCTCGGCCTCACTCAGTCATCAATCTCTCCAGTCTCTCGGGCTCACAATGCCATAAAACTAGCCCAAAAATGATGATACCATGTGTTAATATATAGCAACAAAGACTGAGATATGATATGAAATGAATGAACATGACTGAGTATGAAATTGCAATGTAAGCAAATGACTCAACAGCAAGAATGACCTCAATAGGTCCCAACAGACTAAGCATGTCGCCTAGACGTGTTTTCCAACATGGATCACAGCTTAACAGCTCTAGTACATAGATATTTCTTGGCTACAACTTAGATCAGATAACTATACAGTACCACAAAAATAACGGAGTCATAATTCACACGGTGCACGCCCACACGACCGTCACCTAGCATGTGCGTCACCTCAACACCAAACAAATAACACGTAATTTGGGGTCTCAAACTCTCAACACCAAGTTTATTGAACTCCAAATCCAATACCGAGCAGGCCAAGCGATGCTTCAAAAATGCCATCCCGTGCGTACTGACCTCCGAACGGCTCGATACTAGCAAAAAGAAACTCAAATACATCGATTAATGCCTAAGGAAACAATCCCAAATGATAAAGGTCGAATCTTTAACCAAAAGTGCAAAATTGACCCAAAAACCCAACCAGGGCTCGCGCCTCGAAACTCAATGAAACTCACAAAATCCAATAACCCATTTAATTATGAGTCTAACAATACTAGTTTCACTTAAATTCGACTCCGAATCGACGTTCAAAACTCAAAAATTTGCTTTATGAAGCTTTGGACGAAAACCCCTAATTTCTCTTTAAAATTCATCAACCAATTGCCAAAAATGAAGATGGATTCATGAAATAAATAAAAACCAAGTAGAGAACACTTACCCCAATCCTTGTAATGAAAATTGTTTCAAAAGTCGCCTCAATCCGAGTCCTACATCTCAAAATATGATAAAAGAACCAAAACCTCGATTTATAGCATTCTGCCCAGCATCTTCGCTCTTGCGAACAAATAAGCTGCTTCTGCTGCGTTGTTTCTACGACATAACCTCCGCTTCTGTGTAACCAGATGTAACTCGACCCTCGCACCTGCGGATAAAATATCCGCTTCTGCCACATCGCAGGTGCGAGCCACCATCTGCACCTGCGAAATTCCTCGCTCCTGCTCTATCACTGCGCACCTGCACATCCGCAGTTGCGCTCCAAATCTATGCTTCTACGGTCTTCCTCACCCAGCACTCACCTTGCCTTTGCGACTCCTTCGTAGTGACCATTGCACCTGTGCAAACCAGCCGGAGGTGTGATTACACCAGATCTACCACTAGCAATTTAGCCAAAAATGATGCAAACAAATCCGAACCTTGTCCGAAACTAACCCGAGCCACTTGGGACCTCCTCCAAATATACCAACGAGTCCCATAATATAACACGGACCTACTCGAGGCCTCTAATCTTGCATAACAACTTTGAAACAAAGAATCTCACCTCAATTCAAACTTGGATGAACTTTGAACTTTGAACTTCCAAAACTCATGTCGAAACATATCATATCAACTCAGAATGAACCCAAATTTTGCACACAATTCCAAAATTACATAACGAAGCTATTCCAATTCCTGGAACCACAATCCGAATCTGATATCCAAAAATTCAACTCCCGGTCAAACTTGTGAATTTTCCAAACCTTTAAATTTCCAACTTCCGCCAATTAATGCTGAATCCTTCTAGGAACATCCAAATGCAAATGCGGGCATACCTCCGAGTCCAAAATCACCATCCTTACCTAAAGGAACAGTCAAAACTCCAAACCGAGGTCAAATACTAAATAGTCAAACTTGGTCAACTCTTCCAACTTAAAGCTTCAAGAATGAAATTCATTCTTCCAAATCGATTCCAAATAACCTGAAAACTAAAATCGACAATTCACAACAGTAATAATACATAATATGATGATGCTCAAAACTTCGAATAGCTGAAAGGGATGTAAATGCTCAAATTAACCGGCCGGGTTATCACAAGAACTCACGGCTATGCAGTGAATCGCGTCGTATTTTGATGATTCGGGATCGTCTAGATGAGTTTTCTTGGAGGTTTGGCAGATTAAAATGTGATTTACATATGAAAAGTCATTCTTTCTGTCATTTTATTTATATCTAATCTGGAATATGATAACATATGTTGATTTGACATGAATTGGTATATGATAAGAACGTAAGTCATATTTTAAATTTATAAAAATTCTTAAAATGGTAATTTTTCAAATTCGGTCGCAGTTTTGGAGATTGTGATTTTAACGGTCTCCGATTGATTTAAAATTAGGTAGGTCTATCAGAAATAGCTCAGTGATCAATACTCTCTGCTATGTAGTAAAAAACGTTAATTTTAGTGTTTTAAGACTGTTTAAATGGGGTTTTGAGCATTTGTTTTAATTATGAAACTTAATCCTCAAAGAAAAGTTCGTGGTTGTGATCAAGTGGTAATAGGAATTAATCCCTATGGTCTCTATTTTTTATTTATAGTTAGATAATAAATATACGCGTTGACTTTAGGTCTTCTTCCATATCGGATAAATCTATTAAGAACTCACTGGGAATGGTTACTAGTTATTGGTAACCTGTATTGACTCTCTATTTGAGTTTAAGGGTGAAATCAATTTTGTAACTAAAATACAATCATGATTAAGTGGTGATAGAAATATATTTCTATGGTTGTCCACTATTAATTTCAAGTGAGTAATAAATTTATGCGTCAACTTTAGGTCTTCCTCCATATCAGATAAATTTATGTAAGCTCACTAGGTGAAATACTAGTCATTGATATCGTGTACTTGCTCTCCATCTGAGTATAGATGTTAGATAAATGGAACTAGAGCTATTAATTATGATATTCACTAGACTTAAGTTAACTTATTCTCTCCATCTGAGTTGGGTTGTCACGACCCCAAATCCCATCCGTAGGATGTCGTGATGGTACTTAGTCTCTAAGACTAGATAAGCCTAACAAATCATACGGAATAATAGAATAATAATTTAAATCTCAAACATCAACAACTATATGAAATGAAATCTGTAACTCAACATGTACATCTCTAGAACCCGGTGTAAATATAGGTTACAAGATCTAGATACAGTACTGAACACTCATATACATCACTGTCTATAAAGATGCAAAGAAATAAGAAAAGAACAGGGTAGAAGGAGACTCTAAGGCCTGCAAACGCGGGCATGTGTACCTTGAAGTCTCCAAAGAAAGCAACTCAATGCGCTAATACCGAGGCTGATAGGATGCACCTGGATCTGCACAAAATATGTGCAGAAGCGTAGTATGAGTACACCACAATGGTACCTAGTAAGTGCCTAACCTCGGTAGAGTAGTGACGAGGTCAAGTCAAGGCCCTATTGCAGATAATAAGAAACAAGACAAAAGGTACAATGATATAATGAAAATGAGGGGAAAGTGAAACAGTAAAGGATTTACGGAAAGTAACAATCATGGAATCAAGGAAACTAATACAACACAAAACAAAAATAAGAAATTTACATGTTAAGAAAACAATAACAAAACAATACAGCAAATAGAGAAGGTCAACAGAGGGCACTCCTGATGCATCGCCTAGTAGTCCCAAATCATAAAAATAACTCACTTTCCTTATATCACCGCAGGAGACTCTACATTTAGTTTTGAAAATCATTTTCTCCAAAAAGCACCCCGCGTTTTAGCCCATCTTATCATACCACATGGCTTCTAGTAGTTCCCCTACTAGCCACACGTATCAACCCCACCTTATCTCACCGCATGCTTATCAACACCCAGACCTTATACCATCGAATGCGTATCAATAATCACAACGGCACGGAATAAAACTCATGAAAATAGCAACAACCGTATGGCAGAAACCTCGTGCAAACAATAACAACAGCACAGCAGAAATCTCGTGCAACAACCAAACAATAACCTCAATAATAACACGAAAACCAAAGCATAGCAACTAAATAAAATGAAATTTCACAACTTACAATGTAACGACCCGATCGGTCGTTTTGAGCTCTAGCGCATCTTTCGGCAGTTTGAGGCCTTGAGTAGCTTCACTTCATGTATTATGACTTGTACGCGTATTCAGAATTGAATTTCGGGAAGTTCGGAGTTGATTCAGATGGAAATATTCTCATTTCGGAAGCTTTAAGTTGGAAGGGTTGACTAAGGTTTGACTTTTGAGTAAACAACATCGGAATCAAGAATTGAAGGTTCCAATAGGTTCGTATTATGATTTCGGACTTGGGCGTATGTTCAGGTTGAGTATCGGGTGGTCCGGGAGCATTTCGACTTTTATTGTGGAAGGTTGACATTTTGGAAGTTTAAGAATTTCTTAAGTTTGATTTGAAATAAATTTTGGTGTTATCGATGTCCATTTGAAGTTTCAAGCCTTGGAATAGGTTCGTTCATGATTTGTGACTTGCACACAAAATTTGGCGTCATTCCGGGATGTTTAAGCATAATTCGGACGCGTTCGGCGAAGTGCGAATGTTGGATAGTTGAAAGAAAGGTTTTGGTTGCCGATTCATAATTTTGATGATGTTTGACGTGATTTGAGGCTTCGACTAAGTTCGTATCGTGTTTTGGAATGTGTTGGTATGTTTAGATGGGGTTCCGAGGCCTCGGGTTCGAAGCGGATTGAAGATGGATCGAAATTTGAAATTGAGGAAATGCTGGTTTTCCAATTACTTATGCGACTGTACATGCGGAAATTTGGGCGCTGGTGCAGAGACGCTGAAGCGGATTGCTCAATGCAGAAGTAGGAGATGGGTGCATGGGGAAGGTTTGCAGAAGCGACGTTTTTACCGCACCTGCGATAGCGCAGGTGCCGCTTCTTGGAGTGCAGAAGCGGAGAGAAGCATAGAAGCGAGGGAGCTTGTTGCACTCGCGATGTTGCAATAGCGAGCCGTTCCCACAGGTGCGAAGGGCGGTCTCCAGTGCTTCTTCGCAGAAGCGGAGTTTTGGTCGCGCAAGCGACGCCGCAAGTGCGGCTACTGTTCCGCAGGTGCGAAAATATCGCTGGGCAGGATTGTTTTAAGAACCTGATTTGGCTCTTCTTCTTTAATTTTTCACTTAGGTTGGCTGAATTTGGGGAGGTATTTTGAGGGGATATTCATCGAGCAACATGAGGTAACTGATTCTCACCTATTACAAGTTAAATACTTGGATTATATATAGATTTTAACATGCAAATTTCTGGAAATTAGTGAAAATTTTGAGATTTTGAAAAAAAACCTAGAAATTGGTAATTTTGGACTTTTACCACGAAATTGGACATGAAATTGGGAATAAATCATATATTTGAGTTCGTAATGTTATGGGTAAAGTTATCTTCGAAAATTTTTGGAACTCGGGCACGTGTGCCTGGGGGTGAATTTTAGAGACCTTCCAATTTGGGTTGGGTAATTTCTCTAATGGCTAAATTATGAACTTGTGAGTGTGTATTGATTAATTTATATAACATTTGGCTAGTTTTGGATTGATTGGCACCAAGTTGAGGCTTTAGAGCGGATTTGTGGACCGGAAGTGAGCTTGAGAACGAGGTAAGTCTCTTACCTAACCTTGTAAGAGGAAACTCATCCCCTTAGGTGTGCCTTTGTTGTGTATTACTTGTGTAGGGAGTTACGTATGCACATGGTGACGAGAGTCCATACGTAGCTATATTCCATGATATGTCCGGGTAGTTTTAGATCCACATCATACTTTAATTGTACTGTTGTGTTTATTATGCTTATTAATTGTCCTGAATAGAGCTGAGACTAGGGTTTTAAATAAAAAGTTGCAAATTTTCAATTTAAATTTCTTATTTTTGGAAGAATTGAGGAATACATAATAACTCCGAGAAATCCATGTCATCTCGCATCGCAAGTACTTCCGTGAGCGAGATAAACTTTTCTACTCTCATGGAAGCAAATAGTTCGCCTCGACAATATAATATATGCATCTATGGTTCGTGCCATCCGATCCTCGGCAGTGCACATAGTATTTTGGATCGGGCCGTACGACCTCAGGATAAATCATGCATGATAATACTCAGAGCACGAATACACTTGATATTATTTTTATGACTTGAGAGGCTATAATTTATTTAATGGCCTGAAATTGTTGAAGTTAGCATGTGCCAATTGGAGACTTTTAAATTGACTATCAGCTTAAGAACCATTTATTCATTGCTGGTTATTGTGTTATTTTTATTATTCATGTATTCTATGCCTATGTAGAATTTCTGTATTTACATTATTGGCTCGTAATAAGTGTCGATGTCGACCCTCGTCACTACTTCTTCGAGGTTAGACTGGATACTTACTGGGTACATGTTGTTTATGTACTCACGCTACACTTCTGCACTAATCGTGAAGGCTCTGAGGCAGGTGCATCTGGCGTTCATTCAGGCGCGCACACCCGTCATCCTGAGGCATAGTGGTAAGCTGCTCTCTGAGTCCGTTGTGCAGCACCCGTAGTCTCTCCTTTGTATTTACTTTCTGTCTATCCTATTTCAGACAGTAGCATAGGGGTTCTGTGTATTCTACTAGTTGCTCAAACACTTGTGACACCGGGTCTTGGGAATGTGCTAGTAGACACCATATGGTTTTTTTTGGTATTTATTTCCTGTATCTTACTCTTTCATTGATTCACGCTTTATTTTACTATAATTTTCCACTTCTCATTTACTTAATAAATAAAAATCATATATTTTGGAATTATTAAAAAGAATAAATACAGGCTAGTTCACCGTTGGCTTGCCTAGCAGTGACGTTGGGTGCCATCACGACCTATACTGGATTTTGGGTCGTGACAGCTTGGTATCAGAGCGTTAGATTCACTTAGGTCTCATGAGTCATGAGCAAGTCTAGTAGAGTCTTGCGGATCGGTACAAAGACATCTATACTTATCTTCGGGAGGCTACAAGGCTGTTAGGAGCACTTCCCTTCTTGATTCCTCTTTGTGCGTTTTGATTCCATTGGAGCTTATGCCTTCATTTCCTTCCTACTCAATCTTATGCGACAAGGAGCGCTTGTTATCAGTTCGGCATTGAGGATTATAGTGGTACTGTAGGCTTGGTGCAGGATGTTTCTCCCTACGTATTTGGGCAGGCTATTATCCTTGCGGAAGGGTGTCCTATCGTTTTAGCCCAACATCTTTATATCCTACAATTTCGGGGCTATGCACAGACTATCACGATGTTCATGAGTTGTTATTCCACAGTGTTGGTGTAATGATAGGGTGCTTGTTTATATGTCGAGGCAGTGAATGATTCGAAAGGAGGACTTTTCAGTGTATGGATTAGAGGTTCGACATTTAATTCCAGTGGAGAAGAGGCAATCGGACTATGGATGTTCAGGCTTTGGTTGATGGAGTAGCAAGACTTGATAATTTCGAGCATGGTGGAATTCTCGATTGTGATGTGGTGTCGTCGTCCTTGTTGAATGCATTAAGGCTCGTCGGTGTTATGGTCTTCTTGATTTGTCTTTGGGGCAGGGTGTGGTGAAATAGTGTCTAAGAAGTGGTTGTCAGAGATGGAAGTGTGTAGTGGATTCAAAATCGAATCAGTGTTTCAAATGCTGATGGCTCGAGAAAGATGACCTTCGAGGAGGCTTACAGTTGGACGCAATTTATTAGTTCAAGTGCTATAGAGATGGATTTTGATTTGATGCAACATTTGGATAGCGAAGGATGAGGAAGGACATGGCAGGAGGTGTCTCGCGGTGGTTGAATTACTAGCAGGTCAAGTATGAAAAGTAGAGGTCGATAAGTTTCTTAAAGGAGATGGTTTAACCGAAGTGGGAGTGGCAGAGTAGCATATGGATTCTGTGGTATGGTAGACACATGCCTTGAGAAAAGTTTAGAGCGATTTGGGAATCATGGTGGACAATGACTAAGTCTATAAAATTCATTTGGGACGGTGGCTACTATACTGAGGAAGGTTTAATATGACTGAAAGGAGTTTGCTTGAAATGAAGAGTGGTGTGAAAACTTGATTATCGTTTTAGGATACAACATGACTTCAAGTTTGGAATGTATTGTCAGACTTTCAGTTGATGTCTATGGGGAATGAACAGACTTTTATAGCCGGTGGACGAGCATGGGCTCAAGGGGGTTTACTGATTTTGTAGTAGTGGTACCTAGTGAAGTGTCGTTGGAAGATGTCGGTATGGAATTCCATAGTGTGGGCTATATCTTGTAGGCAGGTTAGCGGTTGCGCGATTTTGATGAAGTTTCTACAAAGAGTTCTACTCACTACTCGGCATGGCTGATGATTCAGAATGTTCATGAAAAGTTTAATAAGAGATTTTGAGAAATTTGGCGGGTTAACGGTGTGAGATTAGGGTGATTGAGAAGGAGGGATCTTTTTGGGTTCTATATTATGTGATGGTATCTTAAAGCTAAGTGGGGGAGCCTACCGTCTATGATTCACGTGGTTGTTTGCTTGTGCATTTTCCGGTTATCGGTGCATTGGTGGATTATTTATGACTAAGAAATGAAAACATCAGGGGTAATTCAAGCAAAGAACTTGATGAATGTGTGCTATATTTTTACTTGTCGACTCAGGAGCAGGTTTTGGGAAGACTCAGAGTTTATGCTTCTTGTGGATGTGATGTACAAGGAAACCAATTAATCTGGTTGCTTTTTTGGGAGTGTTCATGTGCTAACAGAGTGATGGAGCTTGATTATATTCTGGACCAGGTAAGAGTGGGTGACTCTCAATAGTGGTTCTAATAGGTTGAAGGATGTAAGCGCGATATCTAAGAATTTTGGGTTCGTTGTGTGGTTGAAGACTAGATTTTGCTGTAGTGTGTGAAGAACACTTGGGGAATTTTCTATGTTATCATCGGGTCTATGGGGCAGCATTGGAGAAATTGCAAAAATAGTTTCGGATTTGCGAAAGGTCTTTTAGAATGGGTATATCACTTGGAGATGCTATTGTGCGCGTGAGGAGGGTATGAGATGGTTTATAGGTATTGAGATAATGTGATCTTGTGAATTGGGTCATTCGGCATGAGTGTTGTTGAGTTTCATATGTTTTTGAATGGAGCTGTTATTATTTATAAGGCAAGTACAAAAGTAAATTGGAAGAAGTGGGGTCGGTTAATAATGATTTGAATCAATATGATTGAGGTAATGATCAGTTCCTTCGGCGTGTTAAGTTATGCATGTAGTTTGTGGTTGAATCCGCGGGCTCGACAACCACCATAATTTGATGATTTAGGAGGCATTTGTTTCTAATGGCCTTGTTATGTGTAAATGGATCCCAGAAGAGTTATGGTGGTTTAGACAACGATTTGGGGGTTTGTATTTTATGCGGTTGTGGGAATTCAGTTGTGTTTACAATGGTTCTTCTGAATTGAGTTAAGTGAAAGGTTCCTAGCTAGTGAAGTGTTCATTCTACTTGTAGTTCAGTGGTTATGATGAATTCTTGTACTCTCGCGTAGTGGCATGATAGGTGCAGTAAGTGTTATGGAAATTAGGAAGTTGAGGACCAAGGTCGAGGTTGGTGTTGATAAGAATGTCACGGGCTCGGAGGAGCGGGGGAAGACTTTAGGGGTTCAGAGTGAGCTGGCATTTTCTTTAGTGTCACCTGAGAACGGTGCGCTGTGTAAGAGGCTTTGTGTATGATTTGCGGATTCTTGATTTGCATTACAGAATTTATGGTTGGTGGTATGGAGGTGCAGACTTTGCTACCTGGTGAGGAAGGTCGTGAGAGCGTGTCCCACGGGGAAATTTGTACAAGTGTGACATGTTAGTCACTTGATTCTTAAGGATTGAAACCAAGTATGGAGATTCTGGTACTATCACTAATGTGTGAGTTTATGCCTGAAAGACGCTCTATTCCTTTGATTGTGGAATGTGGGAGTTTGTTCTGGATTGGACGGCTGATCGTGTGTGTCATGAATAGGGTTATTATGGATCATTGGAAGGTTATTATCCTAGTATGAGATAAGCAGAATGGGCTTGAGGTCCGCTGGTAGATTTACATCAGATCAGATGTTCATTCAGCACAGTACTACTTATGCAGGAGTCCTCGAGTGTTGGGTGTTATTCCCGTCGTCAGCCATGCCATGTAATACTCTATTGTGCTAGGTGGGTTGTGAGATGGCTTGATTATTTGCACATGTGTTGTGATCCCGTGTAGTTTGTGGTGTTATATGAGCAGGATGGCTCTCGAGATGCAGGTCATTTATTGCACCTTAGTCGTGCTTGGATTTTTGTAGCGTATGGCGCTGTGGGTCTCCCCAGGGTTGTATAATGCACTTGGCGTACTCGTGGTCGATATTCGGGCATGTCGTAGGTATGAGCATTATGGCTTGATGAGTATTTTCTTATTGATTGTTATGAGTGGATCGGGTGGCACGCTGGCATGGGTATGTCGTTTGGATCGGGTTGCACGCCATAACGGTATCGTGTGTGGATATAGTTGCATGCTGCAACAGTGAGATGTTGAGTATGGTAACCTATACTTATTTTTGTGTATTTGTTTCTCATTCTTTGAGAAAGGTTCATAGCATCTCTTCGTCTGTTTTATTCGTTACACGAGCTGTGTAGTTCTTTTTCTAGAGCTCGTACTTCCTTATGAGTCATATTCAAGTTGTATCTTGTTGGCGCTGTATGAGATTTTAGATGGTGTTTGAGGTGGCTTATTGCCCGAGCAGCCTGTACTGGGTAAGACTAGATTATTGGACTTGAGATCAGTGCAATTGGAGTTAAGTAGGGTATATCAAAGAGAAATATCATGATTCAGTTCAGAATGAGGTAATAGTGCTTGTCAGGTGAAGAGACCCCATGATTTATTGTTTTGGGTGGTTATGAGTTTCTACACATCTCTTTTGTTGTGACGGTATTGCAAGAGTTGGGTCAGGGCTTATATTTGTTATGAGGCGTATTACGGGCATCAGATTCGTGAAATTGCAACTATTGTGGTCGGAGGATGTTATTATGGGCATGTGAATCATGCGGTGCATGGTGTGAATTCAACAAAGGTGTACGATCATGTTTTGGGACAGTGTGTAGTGATTGATACGGTGTTCGTGTGTTAGAATCAGGTCTTGTAGAAATATTTGGAGGTTGGAATTTGGTTATAATTCTTATTGACTAAATAAAGTGAGGATCTTCAGTCTGGATTGAGCTAATGTGCTCAATTGGGTTATGGTGGCATGGGTAGGTGAACAAGGTGTTGAATAGTGATTTTGGGACAACTCCGAAGCAGTTCATAGCTTGTTCGAGGACGAACGTATGTTTAAGTGGGGGAGAATGTAATGATCGACCGGCCATTTTGAGCTCTAGCACATCGTGCAGTGGTTTGAGGCCTTGAGTAGCTTCACTTCATGTATTATGGCTTGTACGTGTAGTCGGAATTGAATTTCGGGAAGTTCGGAGTTGATTCGGATGGAAAAATTCTCTTTTTGGAAGATTTAATTTGGAAGACTTTACTAAGGTTTGACTTTTGAGTAAACGACCTCGGAATCGGGATTTGAAGGTTCCAATAGGTTCATATGATGATTTTGGACTTGGGCGTATGTTTGGGTTGAGTATCGGGTGGTCGGGGAGCATTTCGATGTCTATTATGGAAGGTTGGCATTTTGGAAATTTAAGAATTTCTTAAGTTTGATTTGAAATGAATTTTGGTGTTATCAATATCCGTTTGAAGTTTCGAGCCTTGGAGAGGTTCGTATCGTGATTTGTGACTTTCACGCAAAATTTGGAGTCATTTCGAGATGTTTAAGCATAATTTAGACGTGTTTGGCGAAGTGCGAAGGTTGGAAAGTTGAAAGAAAGGTTTTGACCACCGATTCGTAATTTTGATGATGTTTAACGTGATTTGAGGCTTCAAATAAGTTCTTATCGTGTTTTGGGATATGTTGGTATGTTCAGATGGGGTCCCGGGGGCCTCGGGTTTGAAGCGGATTGAAGACAGATCGAAATTCAAAATTGGGGAAATGCTGGTTTTGGCCAATTGCTGGTGCGACCGCACCTGCGGAAATTTGGGCGTAGGTGCTGAGCTGCTGAAGCAGACTGCTTAACGCAGAATGGGGAGAGGGGTGCTTGGGGAGGGGTCGCAGAAGCAACGTTTTTACAGCACTTGCAATGGCGCAGGTGCGGCTTCTTGGAGCGCAGAAGCAGAGAGAAGCACAGAAGCGAGGGAGCTTGTCGCACCCGCAATGTCGCAGGAGCGGGGTTGTTTCTGCAGGTGTGAAGGGCGGGCTCCAGTGCTTCTCTGCAGAGGCAGAGTTTTGGTCGCGCAAGCGACGCCACAAGTGTGGCTACTGTTTGCCTCGGCAGTATAATAGATGCATCTATGGTTCGTGCTGTTCAACCATCGGCAGTGCACACAATATTTTGGATCAGGCCGTATGACCTCAGCATAAATCGTGCGTGATAATACCCGGAGCTCGAATACACTTGATATTATTTTTATGACTTGAAAGGTTATAATTTATTTAATGGCCTGAAATTGTTGAAGTTAGCATGTGGCAATAGGAGACTTTTAAATTGACTATTAGTTGAAGAACCATTTATTCGTTGCTGGTTATTCTGTTGTTTTTATTATCATGTATTCCATGCCTATGTAGAATTTTTGTATTTACATTATTGGCCCGTAATCAGTGTCGATGTCAACCCCTCGTCACTACTTCTTTGAGGTTAGACTGGATACTTACTGAGTATATGTTTTTTATGTACTCACACTACACTTCTGCATTAATCGTGCAGGATCTGAGGTAGGTGCATCTGGCGTTCATTCAGGCACGCACCCCCGTCATCTTGAGGCGTAGTGGTGAGCTGCTTTTTTAGTCCGTTCTGCAGCACCCTCAGTCTCTCTTTTGTATGTACTTTCTATCTATCCTATTTCAGAAAATAGCAAAGGAGTTCTGTGTATTCTACTAGTTGCTCATACACTTGTGACACTGGGTCTTGGGAATGTGCTTGTAGACACTTTATAGTTTTTTTGTTATTTATTTCCCGTATCTTTCTCTTTGATTAGTTCACGCTTTACTTTACTATAATTTTCCACTTCTCATTTACTTAATAAATAAATATCAACTATTTTAAAATTATAAAAAATAATAATGCATGGCTAGTTCACCATTAGCCAGCCTTGCGGCAACGTTTGGCGTCATCACGGCCTATAATAGATTTTGGGTCGTAGCATACACCTTGCCTCAACAGAGACCACTGTCTTTTGCAACTCGACATCAAATTCAACATCAAGATATTTCAAGAACAACAATTTCAAGTAGAGAATCCCACAGTTAAGTAATGAATATGGAATTGAGAAAGCAAGTAATTCAACTAAACATATAGTACAGGTTGCAAATAAGAGATAAGACAGGCAGACCTGTGAAATTAGGCTAAACATGATGGCTACAACATGCTAAAGTAACTCAACTAAGGCATAAAAAGGAAACTACGTAGCTAACACCGGAATTTTAACATTTAGCCCGTGTACGCATTTGTCACCTTGCGTACACGGCCTTCACATATCACAAATTATCGTTACAGAACTAAATCCTAATGGGAATTTCCCCCACACAAAGTTAGACAAGTCACTTTTCTCAAACCACGCTCAATCAATCAATTAAAAGGCCTTTTTCTCGATTTTCCAACTCTGAACGGCTCGAATCTAGCCAAAATAATTTTATACTATAAATATAACTATAGGAAACTAATTTAAATAATAAAATAATGATCTTAGCTAAGAACTGAAAAAATGCTCCCAAAAGTCGACCCGGGTCCGTATCTCGAAACCCGACCAAAATTACAAAATCCGAGCACCCATTCGATATCGAGTCCAACCATACAAAAATTACACAAATCCAATACCAAAATCTCGTTCAAATCCCGAAATTCGGCCTAAGAACTTTCCTCCATTTTCTCCAAATTTCAACCCAGATCACTAATTAAATGATGAAATCAAAGACATAAACATGGAATTTAACCAAAACTAAGTAAGAATCACATACCCTAATCATTCCCTTGAAAATCTCTCCAAGAATTTCCTCCCACCAATCTCCCAAAATCAAATTGTGTTATGAACTCAAACCCTCGTTTTTGAGATTTAATATTCTGCCTAGAAGTCCTCAATCGCGATCGCGGAAATACCTTCGCGACCGTGAAGCACAATTCAACAGCTTAGAAATTTAATCCTACGTGAGCGCGGACATGTCCACACGAAGGTGATGAACTACCTCTTCAACATACGCGATCGCGTCCCTCTTCACGCGATCGCAAAGAACATCGCGTGACTCAGCTGCTGCTTCACTTCCTCTTCACGAATGCGGCCTAGACCACGCGTTCGCGATGCACTGACTCCTCGAGCTTACGTGATCCCATAACACAACTAGAGATCGCATAGAACAAATACCTCAACTGCCTTAATTAGCCTTCGCGATCGCGGACCTTCCCATGCTATCGCGTACAAGGAAACCAGACACAGACACCACAAAACTTCAGCACATCTCTAAGTCCAAAATTTGATCCGTCAACCATTCGAAACTCAACCGAGGACCCTGGGACCTCAACCGGTTATACCAACAAGTCCTAAAACACGATACAAACTTAGTCGAGGCCTTAAATCACATCCAACAACATGAAAAACACGAATCGCACTCCAATTCAAGCCTAATGAACTTATAAACTTTTAACTTCTACATTAGATGTCGAACCCTACCAAATCAAGTCCAATTGACCTCAAATTTTGCACACAAGTCATAAATGACATTGCGAACCTACTCCAACTTCCAGAATCAGAATCCGACCCCGATATCAAAAAGTCCACTCCTGATCAAGCTTTCAAAAATCTTCTAACTTTTCAACTTTCGCCAATTAACGCCGAAATGACCTACAGAACTCCAAATTAACATCCGGACACGCTCCTAAGACCAAAATCACCCCACGGAGATATTGAAACAGCCAAAACTCTGTTTTGGAGTCGTTTTCACAAAAGTCAAACTATGGTCAACTCGTACGACTTAAACTTCCAATTTAGGGACTATGTGTCCCATTCAACTCCGGAACTCTCCCAAACCCGACAGCAAGCGCCCCTGCAAGTACATAACCAAAAAATGAAATAGAGGGAGCAATAATTAGGGGATCAAGGATAATACTCTCAAAACAACCGGTCAGATTGTTACATCCTCCCCCTCTCAAAACAAACGTTCGTCCTCTTTCGAGTATATAGACATATCTGAAATGGTGAAAAGATGAGGATAGTGGCTATGCATATCATGCTCAGTCTCCCAAGTCACCTCCTTGACTGGCTAACCTCTCCACTGAACCTTCATTGAAGCAATGTTCTTCGACCTCAACTTTCGGACCTGCCTGTCCAAAATGGCCACCGACTTCTTAACATAAGATAGACCTTTGTCCAACTGGACTGAGCTGAAGTCTAACACATGAGACGGATCGCCGTGATACTTTCGGAGCATGGAAACATGGAACACTGGATGAACTGCAGTTAGACTAGATGGTAGTGCAAGCATGTAAACCACCTCTCCAATCCTCTCAAGAATCTCAAAAGGTCCGATTTGCCTAGGGCTCAGCTTGCTCCTCTTTTCAAACCTCGTAACACCCTTCATGGGAAAAACCCAGAGCAAGACCTGCTCCCCAACAATAAATGCAAAGTCGCGAACCTTTCGATCTGCATAAATCTTCTGTCTGGATTAGGCTGTACGAAGTCGATCCTAAATCAATTTAATCTTTTTCAAAGCATCCTGAACCAAGTCTGTACCCAATAGCCTAGCCTCTCCCAGCTCAAACCAACCCACCGGAGACCAGCACTACCTACCATACAAAGCCTCATACGGGGCCATCTGAATGCTCGACTGATAACTGTTGTTGTAGGAAAACTCCACAAGTGGCATGAGGTGATCCCAAGAATCCCCAAACTCCATCACACATGCACAAAGAATATCCTCCAATTTCGGACTAGTGCGATCGGACTGTCCGTCTGTCGGAGGGTGAAATGCTGTACTCAACTACACCCGAGTACCTCACTCATGTTTTACGACTCTCCAAAACTGCGATGTAAGCTGCGTACCCTGGTCAGAGATGATAGATACCGGCACATCATGAAGCATGACAACCTCGTGAATATAAATTTGAGCCAGCTGCTCCGAAGAATAAGTAGTCACCACTGGAACGAAATGACATGAGTTGGTCAATCTATCCACAATCACCCAAAACTGCATCGAACTTCCTCTGAGTCCGTGGGAGCCCAACAAAAAAAATCATAGTAATCCGCTCCCATTCCCACTCTGGAATCTCTATCTTTTGAAGCAATCCACCCGGCCGCTGATGCTCATACTTCACCTGCTGATAATTTAGGCACCGAGATACATACTCCACTATATCCTTCTTCATTATCCTCCACCAATAATGCTGCCTCAGGTCCTCATACATCTTTGCGGTACCTGGATGAATGGAGTATTGCAAACTTTGAGACTCCTAGAGAATCAACTCACGCAAGCCATCTACATTGGGCACACATAGCCTACCCTGGATCCATAATACACTGTCAACTCCAATAATGACCGCCTTGTAATCGCCGTGCTAAACCGTGTCCTTGAGGACAAGCAGGTGAGGGTCGTCATACTGATGCTCTCTGATACGATCATAAAGAGAAGACCGAGAAACCACACACGCTAAAACTCGACTCGGCTCAGAAACATCCAATCTAAAAAACTGGTTGGCCAAAGGCCTGAACATCCAAGGCTAATGGCCTCTCTGCTACCAATCGATATGCTAAACTATCCAAATTCTCTGCCTTGCGACTCAAGGCATCGACCACCACATTGGCCTTCCAGGGATGATATAGAATGGTGATATCATAGTCCTTAAGCACCTCTGACCACCTCCGCTGCCGCAAGTTAAGATCCTTCTATTTGAACATATGTTGTAAACTCCGGTTGTCGGTGTAGACCTCATAAGGGACACCATACAAATAGTGTCGCCAAATCTTCAAGGCATGAACAATAGCTGCTAACCCAAGGTCGTGGACATGATTGTTCTTTTCTTGCACCTTCAACTGTCTAGACGGGTAGGCAATCACCTTACCGTCCTGAATCAATACCGCGTCGAGACCAATACGCGCTGCATCACAATATACTGTATAAGACCCTGAACTCGAAGGCAACACCAACACTAGGGCTGTAGTCAAAGCTGTCTTGAGATTTTGAAAGCTCTCCTCACACTCCTCAGTCCACCTGAACGGAGCACCCTTCTAGGTCAAGCTGATCATAGGTGTTGCAATAGACGACAAACCCTCTACAAATCGACGGTAATACCCTGCCAAACCAAGAAAACTCTGGATCTTCGTAGCTGAAGACGGTCTAGGCCAACTCTGCACTGCTTTAATCTTTTTCGGATTCACCTTGATCCACTCACTCGATACTACATGAACCAAAAATGCCACTGAATCTAGCCAGAATTCACACTTCCAAAATTTTGCATATAACTTATTTTCTCTCAAGGTCTGAAGCAGACTCCTCAGGTGCTGCTCATGATCCTCCCGGCTCCGGGAGTACACCAGAATGTCGTCAATAAACACAATGATGAATGAGTCAAGATAGGGCTGAAATACACTGTTCATTAATTGCATGAATGCTGCTGGGGTGTTGGTTAGCCCAAAAGACATCACAAGGAACTCGTAATGTCTATACAAGGTCCTGAAGGCAGTCTTCAGGATATCTGGCTCCCGAATCTTCAACTGATGATATCCTGAACGCAAGTCGATCTTAGAGAACACTCTAGCACCCCGAAGCTGATCAAATAGGTCATCAATACATGGCAATGGATACCTGTTCTTCATTGTAACCTTGTTCAACTACGATAATCAATACATATACGCATAGAACCATCCTTCTTCTTTACAAACAAGACAGCACCCCAAGGCGAGACACTAGGCTGAATGAAGTCCTTATTAAGCAACTGTTGCAACTGCTCCTTTAACTCTTTCAACTTAGCTGGGGCCATACAATAGGGTGGAAAAAAAATGGGCTGAGTGCCCAGTAACAAATCAATGCCACAATCTACATCCCTGTCGGGCAGCATGCCCGGAAGATCCGCCAAAAATACATCCAGATAATCCTTTACTACCGGAACTGACTCCACGATAGGAGTTTCAACACTGGCATCCCTCACAAAAGCTAAATAAGCATTACACCCCTTCTCAACCATATGCCGAGCCTTTAGAAATGAGATAACTCTGCTAGGAACATAATCTAAAGCACCTCTCCATTCTATCCGTGGTAATCCTAGAATAGCCAGCGTCACGGTCTTGGAGTGACAATCGAGAACATCATGATAGGGCAACAACCAAACACGACCGATACACACGGTCAACAACAATAGTATCTCCCATAGGTGTGGACACATAGACATGAGAACTTAAAGAATCATGGGATACACCCAAAATCGGAGCAAAATAAGATAACACATATGAATAAGTGGACCCCGGATCAAATAAGACTAATGCATCTCTATGACAGACCGGAGCAATACCTGTTATGACTGAGTCGGATGCAAGTGCCTCTGTTCTAGTAGGAAGAGCATAATATCTTGCCTGGCTTCCCCCTCTAGGGTGACCTCTACCTGCTCGACCTCCACCTCTAGCTAGCTGTGCAGGTGGAGTGGAAACTGGTGCGGCGACCATGGACTGCTAAGCTTGAGGACCCGGTGGATATGCGATGTTATAACCCATATTTATACGTGTTAGATTACACCGTAAGATAGTCTACCTTGGTTCGAGAAGAGAATTACCTTTGAGACAATAAGAGTTTAGTCCTATTGGTCCTAAACGATGCAAAGGTGTATAAGGGCGGTTAACAAGTATTAGAGGATAAACGAGTTAAGGATGTTGTAACTCGTGTTTTTGGGAAAAACGAGAGGTGTTTAACATTACCAAGATGTCATGTTTTAAGTTATTTGGGTGATATGATATCCGTTTCATAAGTCTTGAAGTCAGAAGAGTTATGAAACAAAAGTCGACAAAAGTTGTCCTAACTTAGGTTCACAATTTTACTTAAACGTTAGGTCAAATGTTTCTGCGATTTTCTCCCAATTTAAAATGAATTACGGGGTGATATACCTACCAAATTAAAGGTCTATGAGTCTAGTTTCCAATGCTTCAAACCGTTTGTCAATACGATCTCGGAGTATTGAGATAATTGTATTTCCGTAGAACTGCGCAGGCTGGTAGGTGACAAGTAGGTGCATCACCTACTTGCCAAAATTAAGGGCTAAAAGTTAAAAGCCCCAAGTCGGTCAAGAGAAGGCTTTTAAAAGCTTATAAAGCCAGATAATTCACTATTATTTCACAGCTTCAAAACCTAAAAGAACCCTGCAACCCCTCCCCAAAATAATCCCACACAAACCCTAATCTATTTTTCCCTCTTTTAAGTTCTAGTTGAAGGTAAACCCTAGAGTTTGAGGAATCAAAGCAAGGGATGAGTTATCTAACAAGCAAGGTGAGTTTACTGCTCTATTTAATATATTTTTTCTACTGTTAAGACTTGGTAATTCGTTCTATGTGTGTAAGAACTCACGGGACGGTGATCGGAAGCCGTGAGTTCGAGTTATTCACTTGTAGCGGACTGTTTTGTGTTGCTGTAAAGCTGCGTGTTATACTACTGATTTGTGGAGTTTTGGATGAGGAAGGGTGTGGAGAAACACCATATATATGTAGGGTTGTGGCCTGATAGTTGTTCATAACATTTCCGGATCGTTTGACACGACTATAGTGGCCATTGTACGTATGAAGTGATTGGTTTGTGTGTGGACTATTTTGGGAGGTTCAATATGATTCTTATTGAAGTTTTTTGGCTGTTTGGTGGCTGTTTTGACTTGTGTGAAGTCATATATATAGGGGAGGTTCTGTCCGTTTTATCGCAAAATAGGTTACAGTCGGTACATAATAGTTACGACGCTTAAACGATAAC
>MCJB01002546.1:0-11854 GCA_002018475.1 Nicotiana obtusifolia | reverse complement strand
TTATCATGGAGAGATCGATGGTAGAGATGGGATATTTCATAATCTAGTTGTGGGTGAAAGTAGTAGGTCGGTGGATAATACAAATAGGGATTCCGGAATTCGTCATATGGTTTCAGATGCTTTTGGGATGCACTTTGGGGGTGATTCTAATGAAATTATTGAACAAACTCCTAATGATGAGGCAAAACGTTTTTTGATCAATTAGAGGAAGCTAGTCGTCCACTACGCAACGGAAGTCCGCACTCTAAGTTGTCTATTGGAGTTAGATTACTAAGTATGAAATCTGACTGGAATATTTCTCAAGGAGCCATGGACTCTTTCATCGACCTTATGCGTGAGCTAGTTGACCGTGATGTCGACTTACCTGTTGATTTTTATAAGGCAAAGAGATTGGTTTCTAAGTTAAGACTTTCGTCAATGAGAATTGATTGTTGTAAAGATGTATGTTATACTATAAAGATGATACAAGTCTGGACAGTTGTAAATTCTGTGGAAAGCCTCGTTTCAAGAGGCTTTCCAGCGGGAAGATGGTCGCTATCAAGTCGATGCATTATTTACCTCTTATACCTAGGTTAAAGAGGTTATATGTGTCGATGAGCTCTGCTCCTCATATGAGATGGCACTTTGAAAATAGAAGACCATCCGGTGTTATGTGTCATCCTTCTGATGAAGAAGCTTGGAAGCACTTTGATAGGACGTATCTGGATTATGCTAGTGAACCGAGGAATGTTCGGTTGGGTTTGTGTGCTGATGGCTTCACCCCATTTTTTATTTCTACAACACCTTATTCATGTTGGCCTGTATTTGTTACACCATATAATCTACCACCGGAGTTGTGCATGACTAGTCCATACATATTTTTGAACAGTATTATCCCTGGTCCACGTAATCCAAAAAGCTTAATTGATGTATATTTGCAACCACTGATTGATGAGCTAAAACAGTTGTGGTATGATGGTGTTGAAACATATGACGTATCAACCAAACAGAATTTCAATTTGCGTGCCAATTTAATGTGGACAATTAATGATTTTCCTGCGTATGGAATGTTGTCTGGGTGGATGACTGCTGGGAAGCTAGCTTGTCCATACTGCATGGAAAATAGTAAAGCGTTCACTTTGAAATATGACCAAAAGCAATCATGGTTTGATTGTCATCGCCAGTTCTTGCCTCCTGATCATGAGTTTAGAAGGATGAAAAATGCATTCAAAAAAAATAAAATTGAATGTGATTTTCCACCTCCGATACTTTCAGGAGAGGAAATTTGGGAGAGGGTCCAGAGCTTCAGTAAAGTTACTGAAGCTCCACCTTATAGATTCCCAGGATACGGTGTTACTCACAATTGGGTGAAAAGGAGTATATTTTGGGATCTGCCTTATTGGAAGGATAATCTTCTCCGTCACAACCTTGATGTCATGCACATTGAGAAGAACTATTTTGATAATCTGTTCAACACAGTGATGGATGTTAAAGGTAAGACCAAGGATAATGCAAAGGCTAGAATGGACTTGCAAGAATATTGCAGGTGGCCTGAACTACACTTGCAAACAGTACAGAATGGTAAGGTGTTCAAACCCAAAGCAAGTTACACATTCACTTTGGATGAACGACGGCAAATTTGTGATTGGGTAGCAAAACTGAAGATGCCTGAGGGTTATGCTTCGAATTTTGGGCGAAAAGTTGATATGGAGGCGGGGAAGTTGAGTCATTTGAAAAGTCATGACTGTCATGTCTTCATGGAGACCTTACTGCCTATTGGCATTTAGTGGTTTGCCTGAAAGAATCTGAAAACCCATCACAGAGATCAGTGTGTTCTTCAAAGACATGTGTTCTTCCACGTTAAGGGAAGAAAACCTACTGCAGATGGACCAGAACATTCGTGTCACCTCTTCTAAGCTAGAAAGGATATTTCCATGTGGGTTTTTTGATGTGATGGAACATCTTCCAATCCACCTTGTACACGAGGCACGACTTGGAGGGCCCGTTCAATGCAGATGGATGTATCCATTTGAGAGGTAATATTATATTTTTTACTCCTAATATTCTGTTTTATTTTAATGTTTTTGGCTAACCTGAAATTATGATAGGACAATCGGCAAATGCAAACAATTCGTTAGGCAGAGGAACAGGGTTGAAGGATCTATATGCGAAGCATATATTGCAAAGGAGACTGCCCATTTTTTCTCTTACTATTTTGAGAGTAATAGGGCATGTGCTAGGAATAGGCCCAACAGGCACACAGTCGACCTTATGAATGATCCGTCATATCCGCCTATGTCCATATTCAATCAACCAGGCCGATGTTCTAAAGATGTTAGAAAGAGGAGTTTGAGCGGTGTGGAGTTCAAGTCAGCTACACTTCACGTGTTGCTAAATTGTCCAGAAGTCGTACCATTTCTCAAGTAAGTATTGATTTAGTAGTTATCAAAATATAACAATTACTGTGATTGCATCTCAATGCAACTACTAAAAATGTTTGATGTGTCACAGTCACTTCGTCAGTCAATTTGGCCATGATGCTGTATATACGAGATTTGGTACTTGGTTCAAACAATTTGTAAATTTCTACTTAAAATATTCTAACACTACGTAAGTAAACAATATTTAAAAGTTATGCTGACATATGAATTTTTTTTAACAATATGTAGGTAAATGATCCAAATAATGGTGTAAATCAATTTTTGAAAGATATATCTTGGGGACCTGGGGTTGAGGTCAGAACAATGTCTAAGTACGTTGTGAATGGCTATAAGTTCCATACCGAGGATTGTTCAAAAAATAAAAATAGCAACAACAGTGGGGTGTGGGTTCAAGGTATTGATGGCAACCAAGATGGAGGTATTGATTACTATGGTGTGATCAAAGAAATAATTGAACTACAATATTCAGGTTGGCCATACAAGAAATTGATATTCTTTAGATGTAAGTAGTTTGACCCACACCCAACTAGAGGTACTAGAGTCCACAATCAGTACAACCTAATTGAGGTTAATCATAAGAGGGAGTATGATCGCTATGATCCTTTCATAATTGCACATAATGTTAGGCAAGTGTATTATGCTCCTTATCCGTTGCGGCGGAATAAGTCTGATTGGTGGGTTGTTATAAAAACCAAGCCAGTGGGCAGGGTGGAAGTTGAAATGTGTTAGATGTTGCATATCAAAACGATATCTCCACTGTTGACCAAATAGTGGAAGAAGTTTTAGAGAATGATTTGGAACATCGTGAACACATACTGGAAGAAGTTGATATTTCCGAAGTAAGAATTGGAGAAAGCGAGGAAGAAGTATCAACTGATGAAGCTCAAACTACCGAGGAAGAAGAATTCTCGGAGGAGGAACTATACGACGATGAGCTTTAAACAGTTGGTTTCTTTAACAACTCTCATTTATAGCTATATATTTTCTTTATATCTTTCAATCTAAATATGTATTATATTATGCAGATGACAGGCAAGGGTCGAGGTAACGATGATTCTGGTAGTTCTCGGGGTCGAGACAAAGCTAGGAAACAAAAGAGGAGGGTATAAGATTATACTCAACCCCAGGGCTCTTCTGAGCCTATGCCTTTGTTTTTTCCTCCACCCCAGGGCTATTCTGAGCTGCCACAACATTACCAGCCCTACACGTTCATGCAGACACCAGGACTTCCATCACAGGGCCCTAGGATTGTACGTCCGGCATAAAGTCCGACATCGCATGGACCGACTCGGTCCATGTCACATCCACATTATTCACAGTCTTCAGCACAACAGCCACTAGGGTCACAGCCACTGGGGTTGGTGCCACCCGGGTCGCACATTCGCGGGTCACAGCATTCAGCGTCGCAGGGCTCGCAGCCATCTTCAGATGGGACTCCATCTATTACAGGCCTTCGCCTAAGAGGCTCTAGCTCTGACCCCCCTACACCTTCCACACATGCGTCTGATGTACGTGGTTCGGACGGTGATGGTGATGTCGACGAGGAGGTGCGTCGTGATCAGTATGGCAGGATTATCATAGTCCCTGAGGGTGACGGGTAAGAGTTACTTGTTATTTTTAACGTTTATTGTTTTGTACGGTTTTACTAAGTTATTAATGTGTCCTTTTTTTTATTACATTAAAGGTTTATCCCTAGTAATGTTACTACAAGGATAATCACCCAAGCCACCCGAAGGCTATTAGATGACCCTTATGCGAATTGGAGTGATTTTCCATTCTCGCTTAAGGAGGCAATTTTCAATGAATTTAAGGTATAAATGTTCTTTTAATCAGTACAGTTATTTATATTTATGATATTTCCATCTAAATACTTAACTTTTGAAATACAGAGCAAGTGTGTATGGGAACACCGCTATAGTGCGGAGGTAGCTGCTAACTTCCATCTCAAGGCTCGCTAGCGGTTGTCACATTGCTTTTCTAGAGCTAGAAAGTCGAACTAGAAGCCCTCCTGGTTGCAAGATCGTCTATGGGATGATCTAAAAAGGCAATGGCTAACCGTAGATTTCTTAAAGAAGAGCAAGCAAGGAAAGAAAGCTCGTGCTTCAGAGAAGGAAGGCTCTCTGCACACTGGAGGTTCGATCAACCTCGGTTCAATAAGGAGGAAAATGGTACGTAATTGCTTAATTTAACTTTTCATTTTCAACGTCTAATCTGTTTATTAACTAAAATTTATGACTTTTCAGGAGAAGAAGTTGGGCCGTCCGATGAGGCAAGATGAGTTATTCAAGGAGACTCATATTGTCAAGAAGAAGAAAGATTCGGATGAAGAAAGGTGGGTCGAGGACCGAGCCTCGGCTGTACATGTAAGTTTTCAATTTTCATTAACTATTTTGATTTACTTTTATATTACTTTTGAATACTAATTCAATGTGATTTTTCTTATAGAGTCGCTTCACAGCTGAGGTTGAAGAATTCGTACGCAGCCAGCCACCATCTTCATCTGGCGAGCCAATCCAACCGTCGGACGAGGATGCTGAAAGACTATGGACGCAGACTGCTGGCGGTCCAAAATGGGGGAAGGTATACGGGCTTCCCGCTAAGAAATTCCACCGTTATAAGTGTGGAATGCAAGGAATAGGCACTTTCCATCAAGCGGAGCAACTTGATGCGGAGTATCTCTCCTCTATGCGGGAGAATATGGCAAAGCTCAATGCCGAGCTAGCAGCCGCCAAGGAAAGAGAGAAGGTTAGAGATGCTCAGTATGATGCCATACAAGAGCAGCTCAAATCTCTCTTGGCTTCTGGCGCTTTTCCAATTCCTCGGTCTCGTGAATCAACGCCAGAGGCTCGCCTTCCCTGTGCTACTTCCTCCCGTCATCCCCGTTATCATCCCTCCGGTCCTACACAACACCCTTATCCACAACATCTTGGTGATGACAATTCATCGGGCGAAGACACTAATGATGAAGACATGAATAATCCTTGAATTGTAATAACATTAACTAATGTATAAGTTTTATTGAACTTAATAAAAAATTGTTATTCTTTAATGTTATTGTTGTTGTTGTTTAATTCTATTGTTGTTTATTGTTGTTGTTGTTGTTGTCGTTGTTGTTGTTTGTTGTCGTTATTGTTGTTTATGGCATAAAATGCCTATTTAGGAATTTGGTAATCTGGCAGGTGGTGTATCTGCCAAAACAGGCTATTTCTGGAAAAAATGAACCACAAAAGCGACCAACGTTGGTCTCAATTTGGTCGCAAATTACTGAAAAAAAATTAATCTGCAAATATGCGACCATCGTTGGTCGCTATTTGGTCGCAAATTAGAAAAAAAAAATAAAATGTTCAATTTAGCGACCAAGGTTGGTTGCTAGTTTTACCCAGATTTTAAAAATCTGGCAAAATAGCGACCAAAGCTGGTCGCTCAGCGGAAAATTAAAAAAAAGTTAAATGTTGCGACCAACGTTGGTCGCAACTCAGAAAATTTTAAAAAAAATTATTACAATTAGCGACCAATATTGGTCGCTAATTTAAAATTTAAAAAAAAAATTATTTAATGTGGTCGACCAACTTTGGTCGCAAAACACCAGATGAGTTGCGACCAAAGCTGGTCGCTAAGTTTTGCGACCAATGTTGGTCGATAAATTGGCGACCAACATTGGTCGCTACAGGGTTTTCTGGGATGTTTGGTTCTATTATTTTTGAGACCAAAGTTGGTCGCAAATTAGCGACCAGCTTTGGTCGCAAATCGTTTGTGACCACCATAGTTGCGACCAGTCGATGTTGGTCGCTTTTTGGTCGTTTTTTGACAATTTGAGACCAAAGTTAGTCGCCCTTTTCGGTCGCTTTTTTGTTGTTTTCTAGTAGTGAATCGGGTTTGTCTGTTCATCATTTGTGTGTGTTTTATATATTTTTTCTCTATTTATTTTTGCCGATGAAAGGCTTCTTCATTATAATTCTTTTATTCAAAAAAATTTCAGCACAAACTTCATGGAAGAAAGCGTCTCTTGAACGCTTCTTTTCCTGAGTACTTTCTTAGAATTTCTTTTGGATCATAAGACTACTAAGAAAACGAATGCCGGTACGTGTGATTTTGGTCTCTCTCTCTATATATATATATGTTTTTTTTTTGTTGATATCATTATTTATTGTAGAAATATCCAAATATATATATAAGGGTCATGGGTTAAATGAGTTTTATCGTTAAAAAATTAAATTTTAATATGACATGATATGTCAAATGCGTTATATTTATTTTGTGAGTCAACAAATAATAACTGAGCGACTTTGTTGTCCTAAGAAAAATAAAAATAATTTTGATAGGATATTTTCATAAGTTGAATAAGTATCCAAGGAATTTAGTCAATTGATCCAACCCATAATAAAAGTTGAGTAGAGCCATGATTGGAGCCATTTAATATCTGATATCATCATAGAAATAAAACTCAAATCCTATCATTTTTATTAGGTTACCATTAACTTATCATAATTTTTATGTAATTACTTAATTAGTAATCTGATCATGAGAATAATTTACATCGATAATACATAAAACTTAACCTCATTACACTAATAGTGACCTAAGGCTCTCCTGATCTCCTTCTTTTAACAAATATCATCAATTAAAACTTTACTTGGTCAAAACCAAAACATTGAATCCAGAATTCGAAGAAAGTGACTGAGGAGAAGAAAACTAGACTATATATTGAATAAAAACGTAGTACAAAAGTGATTGAAATTTTATGAAGTCGACTGAATGGGTTGGACAAATGTAGATAATGCTAGTTAAAGCCAGGAATTTGAATAATCAACTATTATTGTTGAGTCGAGTTGTATTCATTGACTATCACAATCTCCAAATAATCGTCAGGGGACAACATCATAGAAAAGGACTTGCAAGTTAAATCTACCAACGTACTATATTATGCCAAGCCTAGCTTCTATGTTTAAAAATAATATTTTGATTGTTGTTAAGAACCTCATTGTTATAGGGTTATGAGTTATTATTGATTATTGTTGTTTGACGGTTGATTATTTTGCTTGATTTATCATATTAATATGTTTATTCAATCTTGCATTTAATTATTCTATTCCATATGTTACACCCCACACTTTTATCCATGCATAGAATTAAAGATTGGTAAGTTTGGATTCTCGACGCTTATTACGACCGAAGGGGATAACATGTTTTGTTAGACTTGCGTCATCTGTCCCCCCGAATCGGAGTGGGACGATTAATTTTGCATGGGAAGGTAGCGAAATTTTCTAGGCTTGGCATAGTATAAAAAGGTAGTGTAACTCTTTTTTCTTTAACTCTAAAAAGTGTCACCCACTTTTTAAAGTATGAATAATTATTTTCTTTTAATGTTGAATTTCTATACAACAGCTAAATACAATATAAAAATTGCTAAAAAATTGAATAATCAAACGAAGATATCAAAGTTAGCTTCTGTTTGAGTTTCCTCTCAAATGAACACACTAAATAAGACAAAATTTTTACCCAATGATGCCCTCCGTTTAGGCCTTCTTTCCCAACATCCCTCGAATTCTTTGGCATCCGTTGATATCCCCTTAGAAATATTGTATAGGAACTCTTATAAACTCATACTTGTACGGATAAAAGATAATAATTAAATATTTAATAGAATAATTAAAGTACGTGCAAGTTAGTTTGGACATTATCATTAAAAAGAATTATCCAAGAATTTTTGTATAGTGTGCAATGATACTTGTAGAAATTTTTATTGTTGTTGAAAAAAGTAAAAAATTACAACAATTGAAGTACTTGAACTTTTCCTTCTTGTAGCAAATTGTAAGCAATAGCTTTTTTTTAATGGCTCACGCATATCACAGAAGTTTCCTTAAGCACCTCTTATATTATATCATACATAATAAGTATGGTGGATTCAAATTGCATTTCGTTTTCAAAATCCTGAGTTCACTTTTTATAAACTCAGGATATGTTCTTAATTAATCAAAATAGAGACATTTTGTAAACTATGATTTTGTTATTTTTATTCCCCTAATAAGAGTTTACTTTTGACCAATTCCAGAGATCCTAGCTAGTTTCCGGTCTACGTGAGTATAAAATTGAAAGTACGCGACGTTTTTGGAGAAATTGAAAGCTGTATGTATATATGTTGAATAACTCTAATATTTATAATAATTCAAAATTTTGTTTGGCTTGAGAATAGAAAGAATTTATTCTAGCATTAAAATTTGCAAAAGATAATATAGTGAGGCATACGAATAATTAATATCAGCATAAAATTCTGCATAAGATACTACAATGTCTGATTAGTGGTGCTAAATAATACCCACATTAATTATGCGAAAACTATAAATTATTTATGAGAGATTGAATGTGGAATAAGAATGCAAGATCAGACTAACTAAAAATAGAACTGCCCTTTTAGAGTAATTAATTCTTGTAAAATGGTTTTTAAAACACTAATTACCACATAACAATGCATTCATTATTAATCATAATTTCATTCTAATCCAAACGACTCCTTAGTCTCTCTAAAAACGAATCGCTAGTTTAATTGTTAAAACATAAGAAGGGAAAAAGAAATGTTTATCTTATAATGAAAGTATTCTTGATTTTCATTATTTATCTAGTAATTAGGACCAAAAAAAGTTAAAAAGTTCGATTTCCTATTTATAGTTACGAAAAATGAAAATATATCCACATTTATGAACTGTAGTTACGGATTTTACTAAAAAAAATGGTTTCAATAAAAAAGTAATTCCTTCTCTTTTATGGGGAAACCCAGTAGAATTTTATGGGGACTGGGGTTTAAATAAAAAAAGTAATTCCTTGTTATCTTGCAGTTGTGTGATTCGTTTGCACTATCAAAAGATTAATTTGATTGTTAAGTCTATATCTTAAATAAAGATGAATTTCAGTGGTAATTTACACAGAATTAAATAACGTACACGAGACGTTTATGCACGGCACAGAATTCACCATAATTTGGGAATTTTGTTCTCTCCTTCTACTCTTTTTTAAAATCCTTTTTTTATTTAATTTGTAAAGATCCTATCATTGATTTATTAAGTATGATATTGAGAATTGACTTTAAAATATTCAAACTTTGAAGTCCCTAACTGCAAAGGGAAATCTTATACTGTAATATATATTATCTGCTAATTTGAAAGAAATGTAGAACAAAATTGAGGAAATTTTTTTCTAATTGTATTGATAACGTATGTCTGTATATATACAAATTTATCCTACGGTAAAGTAACAATTAAAGAATATTCCTATACACTTGTACTACTCATATTGCCTACTATGTAACAGTTTAACTAATTTTATTCTTTGCCATGTGTGTGCATATGACCAACACGCGACCTTAGCTTCTTAGAAGCTTCTCTCTGTACTGCTGGTATAATTAAATCAAAACGGCTGAAATGGAGAGACTGTGAGCCTCCACGATTGTTCCACGTGTAAGGCCAAAATTAAACAATACAAACACTTAGGGTTGTAACATAGAGATGTTGGAAAAACCTAAGTGTTTGTTTGAGAGCTTCTTTCATTCTTCTTTAATTCATTTTTACCTCTTTTCTCTTCTGTGTGAGAATGATCAGAGAGTTTCTTTTCTTCATCATTCTCCGTCAAGCTGAAAGGGAGTGAGAGAACCCCCAACTTGTTCATGATGTTGGTATAAGAAACCCCACATGGGGGTTTAGTGAATAAATTGGCGATTTGGGATTTCGAGGGAACAAATGACAGGGAGATTAAACCAGAGAGATATTGATGTCGAGAGAAATGGCCATCCAGTTCTACATGTTTAGTTCGTTCATGAAAGACTGGATTGAGGACAATACGAATTACCGCCTGGCTGTCGGAGTGTAGAGGAACCGGCAAGGTCGGAGGAGCAGATAGATCAGCAAGAAGAAGGACCAGCCAAGTAATTTTGGCAATCATAAGTCACGTAGAGCTACATTCAGACTTAGCAGATGACAAGGAAATGGAGACCTGCTTCTTTGGTTTCCAAGAGATGCGGACACCTCCAAGTGTAATAAAAAAATCGCTTACGGACCGACGAGAATCCTTGCAAGCAGCCCAGTCGGCATCGAAAAAAGCGACCAAATCAAACGAAGAAGCAGTAGAAAGGAGTATTCCTTGTCCGGGACCTGAACGTAAGTAAAGGAGTACCCGTAGTCCAACAGAGAAGTGGGAAAGAGAGGGCCTTTTCATAAATTTACCGAGACAAAGGAAGGAAAAGCAAATATCCGACCTATTATCGGTGAGGTAATTAAGTTGACCTACCAAACGACGATAAAGAGTGGGATCTGCCATGGGGGGCTCCAACTCAGCATGCAATTTGGAGTATGGATCAAGGGGAGAAGTGACAGCAAGCCTTGCATAATCGAATTTATCCAGTAAATCCAAGGTAAATTTGCGTTAACTGACTATGAATCCTTGCTTTTCTATGAGAATTTCCATCCCCAAAAAATACTGAATGCTCCCCAAAATTTTGAACCTTGAACTCTGCATCCAGAAATTGAATTATGTGTTGTATTTCTGTGACATCATTGCGTGTGATTAAAATGTCATGAACAAAGACTGCAATGATTGATACAAGCTTGTCTCTGTGCTTATAGAATAGTGAATAGTCATTTGGGGAGCTCGAATATCCTTACGCTTGAATCGATGCGCGATTCGTGATTTTAGCGTTATTTGATGTGATTTGAAGGCTCGACTAAGTTCCTATTATGTTTTATGACTTGTTGGTATATTTAGATGAGGTCCCGGGGCCTTGGGTTGTGTCACGACCCAAGCCGGAGGGTCGCGACTGGCACCCGGACACTACTCGCCGAGTGCCGGCGTACCTTTCATCTTACCTTCCTTGTTATCTATAAGGTCGATTCGTATGAATAGCAACCCATGATCATGATCAACTGAAATACCATACAATAACATGAACATACGTATATATAACATGGCCCTTAAGGCTGCAATGCAAAAACTGTACAACAAAATACATTTGCGGACAAGGCAATCCAACTATACATAAACCCACCCCTTGTCTATGAGCCTCTACTGGAACATACATGATGCAACATGTGTCGGAACAGGGCCCCGACATGCCCATAATGCCAATAACAAAATGCATAACGAGACTACGGCAAGTCCGAAGGATGGATCTCGCCAATATCCGCTGAACTGGACAGCCTACTGTGGTGGAGGAGCCTCGTCTATCTATCTGTACGGACCTGCAGCACGACATGCAACGTCCACAAATAAAAGGACGTCAGTACGGATAAAGTACTGTGTATGTAAGACGGGAAAACATAACATAGGAACAATAACATGAATCGGGATAAGAAACATACAATCTGTACCATCTGAATGCCTCTGAGGGCAACTAACCATGAGATGCCTGATGTACCTATGCATATACATATACAATATATATATATATA
>MCJB01002545.1:0-11859 GCA_002018475.1 Nicotiana obtusifolia | reverse complement strand
CCTAGCGTGACTTCAAACCTCCTACAGAATTCCACTATTATCGGATCTATAGGCCCCATGGTAAAGGGGTAGGTATACACGCTGATATATCCCTCAACGTGGGTAACAATGGATTCGTTTTGAGAAGGAACAACCACCTCTTTATCTTCCCAATGACATTCAGCTTTCACCCTATCAAGATGATTATGGGTGATAGAGCTAATGTATTCTGATACAGGTTCGCCACGACCGGGAACCGAAGATACCTTCTCAACTTTAAAATCAGAACTGGTAGGGCACCCTACGGGGACGAAGGCTTTCAACGGCGGCTCCGATGAAGGTTCGTCAGTGCGAGCCGTGTCAGTGGGAGAACTTGGTCTAGGAGGGATAGATTTGGAGGTTTTCACCATTGAAATATTAGAAGTAAGTTTCAACGTAAGGGTTCGAAGGTTAGAAAGTAAAAGTGGAAGAAGAAGAAACGTTAATGGATGTAAAGGTGAAAAAGGTTAACCCATTGGTAAAAGAGGTATTTATACTTCACTAAAGGCGGCGGCACAAAGCACGAAACAGTCAGGCATTAAATGCGCACATTAAGTGCCTGCAGCATACGCGATAACCAAGGATGGAACTTATGATGATTGCTTATTTTGGCATTATTCAAACGTCATAAAGATGTCGTCATAATCTATTTGCTTTCGAGGGTGAGTATCAATTCGGTATCGCCGATACCGGATGTATCGGTTACGAGCTGCGATAGGTCGGTAAATGCAAAATTAACATCGTTTATTATCCTTACTCTCTAATAAACGAGGGGACTATCTGTATTGGGTAAAGTATTTCTACACGGGTTCGGTCAGGGCTGACCCATTTAGAAGGAGTTACGGTGTGGACATCGGGTTCATAGATAAAGAAGAGATGAGTCCGGTATTCGACGCAACCGGAACAGGGTGCGACCGACTGGGAGATGTCATAAGACCGGAGACCGGACTCAAGCCGCACATTTAGCCCATCGCCGGATATTTCGCCAAGAGTGATTGTCTCAACCGTCTCGACCGTTATAACGTGATTTGGGGAGATTCTATTACGGATTTTATGGGATTTATCCCATAAAAAGTAACTTACCATGTTTGTAACAGTAATTGTAACCTATAAGAAGGGATTTTGGCTCATAGTTGCTGGGGACACGAAAAAGGGGAATAAAAGTTCTTCTCTCTTTAACTATCAAAATATAGACATTATTATTTCCCAGAAGGATTTATAGCTCTTTATTTTCTTCACCAGCACCAACGGTTCAGTCTTTCTTTCTTAGTACTTTAGTTGTTTTATTACATTGTTATTCAAGTATCAACTGGTTTACGGATCCTTAGTACCACGAACAAAATTCAATTGTTACCCGATTTACAGGGTAAACAGTAACACCTACATTTTGATCGCGGTGGACTATGTGTCTGCATTTTGAGTTTTGGCATGCCACTAGCATCTTAGTCGGGTGCGCAAAAACATGTCAACCATGATTTGCAATATTTCCATTCTTGAAATATTAATGTGATTGTTTTATAGCTTTAAACAGAAATTCTCCAATTTTTACGGTTGCACAGTCTCCCTCTCCCCTCCCCCCCCTCCCCCCTCCTCCTCTTTCCTCTCATATCTAACTTACTTTGTAACTAACATTACCACAGTAAACGTATATATGTTAGACAAAGTCAATTGTTCGTATTAATTGATGATTAAAGATGGCAACGGGGACTTATGTTCGATTAACAAAGGAACAAGAATCTTCATTGCAGAACATTACTCCTGGCGAGCTTAATCAACCCATCGATGTCCAAAAGGTTCATTCTTCACTTATCTTTTCTTTTATCATTTATAATATTTTGAGATTTGAATTTTCTAAAAAAAGAACCTTCGAAGTGATGGTTATAGAGTAGCAGATCTAATCTCACACTTTGACAGGTAAAAATGACAAAAAACACACCTCAATCACTATGCAAGTATGAATCAAAAGAACTTAAAAGTATAACCAGATTAAATTTAATGCTAATCTCCATCGAAATTACTGTCTTATTAATCCTATCTGATTATCCGTATAGCGACATTTATTGCTAGATTTTCCGAGATTTATCTTTTTTAGAAGAAAAAAAACATATACCAAACGCACATACGAGTGCTTGCTTATATGTTTAATACATTAATGTTATCTATGCATCATAGATTTATAAATGATTCGATTGCATGTGTAACGTAAATTAAAATAGATTTATACACACACGAAAATGGAGTTGATTGATGATGATCTTTTCATTTTCTTGGAAGTTCGAACAAGGATGAAATTTTCTTTTATTTACTTGTTTTAAAAAAGTAATTTAACGGGGACCAAGTAGAGAACAACCCAATCTAAAACGTAAATGAAAATTTTAACTTATCTTTTTATGCCTTTCTTTTATTTGTATGTAATCAAATAAAAAATAAAAAATATCAGTTTCAGGTGAACTTAGTTTTTGTTGATTGGAATTGCTTTTTTTTTTTTCTCGTTTGTTTCACTTCCAGCATGGGTTACATTTTTTTCTTGTTTTTTTTTCCCACGAGGTATATGATCTTTTTATGTCATAATTTTTAGCTAAATATTTGTTTTCATCATTTGACAGCAAACTGCTAGATGTGAGCATTGTGGGCAAAATTTACCTCCATCTTACGAACCTCCAGCTGATGAAGATTGGCAAACTGGAATTTTTGGATGTACAGAAGATGTTGATAGTTGTAAGGATCTTACTAACTATTTTAGCTATTCTTTAAATCACCATTTTATTTCTGTGTATTTAACAATATATCAATAGTACTTTTTGCTCCTAAGAAATACTCCCTTCATGTTAATTTATATAACACTTCCTATTTCAGAACATTCAAAATTGTTTGAGTACACCAATCATTTATATAAAAAGTTTATTACCAAAAATTCAAATTCATTGAACTGTGTGATAGATGCTCTATCAAACTAATTTTTCGGTCATAATTAATATATTAAATTTCATGTCCAATCGAAACACGTCACATAAAATAGGTCCGAGGGTGCATACATTATATATTGTATATTTTTTTCATTTATTTTTGGTTTAACCATATGGCATCTGGAGCCATTGATCTGATTAATTCGAATTTCCGCCATTAAGAGGGGTAAAATGCTTCATGCTTAAAAGTTTTTCATTCCCAAACTCGAAATTGAAAACCCTGGTTAAGGACACAGACGAATTCCGACCATCTCTCACCCTTTAGGTGGTTATATATATATGTATATATTTCTTTTTTTCTTCAATTATCACTAATTAATCTTATACTAATTTGTGTTTTAGGTTTGATTGGACTATTTTGCCCATGTGTTTTGTTTGGACGGCACATGGAAACGTTGAATGATGAGATATCAAGCAGAGGAGCTTGTATTGGTCATGTGGTTTGCATTGAAGGTGGCATCACTCTTGCTGCACTCACTGCAGCATTTCATGGCATTGATCCTGATACAGCATGCCTCATTACTGAGGGCTTGTTATTTACCTGGTGGGTTTGTGGTATTTATACTGGCATGGCTCGTCAGATGTTACAAAGAAAATATCATCTTAAGGTAAACTAAACTTCTTTTTTTCCTCATAATTTAAGCATTGCATTTAACTTATTGTATGTAACAGCTAATATGAGTTATCTTCTTTGTTTTTAGTCCCATTTGTTAGGGAGGATTGTATGTAGTTATCTTTTTTTCACTATCTTTTAAATCTTTTACGTCACCTAATAGAGTCAATTTTTTTAAACTATGTCAGTTTATACAAGTTCAAGTCATTTAAATTCGAGTTTTATTTTTATATACTAACACTGTAAAAGAAGTTTTACACTATCAAATCACCTAAAAGATAATTATGACAATCCATAATAAGTGGGATCATATGTTGGAAAATAAGACACTATATGTTAAAAAATGCACTAATAATGTAAGAATTCTTTAAACAACATCATTTTTAAGATTTAAGTTATATAACTGACAACATATATACAAATATTTTATACGTTCAGGATTCACCATGTGATCCATGTATGGTGCATTGTTGTTTGCATTGGTGTGCCTTGTGTCAAGAACACAGAGAGATGAAGCTTCATTTATCGGCCAATGATACCCCAGCAACAACAGTTGTAAGCCCACCACCAGTTCAAGAGATGAATGCAAGTGGAAATGATGATCAAGTTGAAGCTAATTCTTCTGGAAAAGAAATTGTACCATATGATAATTTGGAGATGCAATCCTTATAAGAATGCTCTATGTTTTTTTCTTTTCTTTTCTTTTGGCAGCATTTTACAGTGTTTTAAATTGAAGAATTTAGTCATTTGACAATAAATAGTAAAATTTTGTGACAGTAGTAAATTAATTAAGCTGGTAAAGTTTTGTTATCAGTATTAAGTTGATTAAATATTGACATTGTCTGTAGGGGAAATACACTTCATTCTTTTTCCTTTTACTCAACTTTCCTTTATTCTTGCTTATTGGACACCTTATGAAACCTTACTTCTCTAGTTTACTTGATTTTTTTTTTTTTTTTAAAAGATCAATAAGCTTATGAGAAAATTTATTCGTAATTTTAATAGATTGAATTTGTATTTCATATGACAAAAATATAAATTAGACAAGAAATAAAAATCGGAAGTCAAGAAAACGATATATATAGTTGGTTTTTTGAAATGGGTTAGAGGTGTCAAATGGACGGTTTGAGCTGATTTTGAACGGGTCAAAATGAGTTGAGCTAATAATTTTGCGGGTCAAATGACCCGCTCAAAAGTTATTTGGGCTAAGATGGACTGGGTCAAGATGGCTAAAATTTGGGTCATAACCCAACCCGTTCAACTCCTAGCAAGCTTTACTTAATATGTGTTGTTTTCTTATGAATTGTATAATTACTAAATAAGACTTTTTTTTTCTTTTGTTATGGTCATATATAACATCAAAGGAAAAAAATTATTAATATAAAATATTTTGGCAAAGTTACTCATGGATCAATTTGGACTAAAAATTACCCCAACTTTAAATGAGTTGAGATGAGTTGGGTCAAGATGGATTGAGTTCAATAAGTGGACGGGTCAATAACCAGTCCAACCTTGGACGGGTGAGTAGGTCATTTGGGCTTGAGCCAAATTTGACAGCCCTACTTAGGAGTCTGTTTGGTAGCTGGCTAGGGATAAGGTATTAATGTATTAGGAGTAACATAACTAATATGCATGTTTAGTAGCCTTTAGTTATTTTGTACAAAAATTAATATAACTAATAATATATTTGATAGATATTTTATAATTCTACACAAATAAAACATTTACTAGGGTTATGAGTTAATATGTATATTATTTTATATGGGGTAAAAGATGGAACGATTACGTGTATTTGTAATATATAAATTAAATATTGAAATGACAAATTTTGCCCCCATCACTTGACACATAAAGGCTTTCCTTTACTTTTCTGATAAAGGCGTTCCTCGTCTACAATCAGACCTCTCTATAAATTCTTATATAACAACCATTCACTATAAAAGTCAAGTTTTTTTCAGAATTGATTTTTTAAATTATATTTTACCTCTCTATAATAACTTTTTACCTATAACAATAACATCTATATTTATAGCAAAACACTCTTTGTCAAATTACCCCTCTATAACAGCCATATAGAATCTTTAAGATTACGAATAATAATTCTAAAAATATGCACATAATCTTTTACATTAAATAAAGTTTCTATCTTGTACTATAAGATATAAGATTTGAAGATTCGTACATGATATCTTTTCCATCGGACAAATTCCAAAAATATTTAAATAGAAAATTTAACCGTTAAGCTCTTAGATTGTCTTCAAGAGAAAACTATTGGGTACCTTTTGCTGAAAATTTGGATACGAATCTTCGCCAATTCAAGCGTTATATCGCCAGTAAGAGAATGAAACTACGAAACAAGCTACAATTACAAAGCTCTTCCATCAATCTTGAAAGAATTTATTTTTCTAGGTAGCTTTAAAATATCTGTTTTAGAGTTTAAATCTTTATACGTGTAGTTATGAATTTATTAATAATGTATTTGCTTTCTTTAATATTTAACTTGGAAAATATGCATATCTTTAGAGTTTTTAAATTTGAAAAATTTTATTATCTTTTATAATATTACATTAAAAATGGAAAAATAATTACTTTTTGAATAAACACAAAATATATCGAAACAAACGACGCTGTTATAAAGAAGGGTGACTGTATATCAAATTGTTTGGAGAGCAAGAATGGAGATGCCGAATCGCTGATGCTGCTAACTTATTACTAGGCTCTTCCTGTTCTCAATCTATTAGAGACAAAATCAATAAACTGAAATATATTTCTCTGGATCCGGCGCCTACATGTTGTTCTCTCCTTGAGGTTAGAAGTTTCTGAAACCCTAAACTTTTCTTTGCTTCTTTATTCTCCTTTTGTTTTTTCGTTTTGTGTATCCGGTCTTTCCTTTTGTTTTTCCCTATATTTTCTCAATATTTTCTAGTAAACTTGAAGTTTGAGTACACCCAAATCTGATGTGGGGTTTGTTTTATTAAAACAAAACTTTTTCTTAAAAGGGGATTCTTGGATAATTAGTTTCTACTTTGTAAAAATCTGAAACACCGAAGGTCTAAACCTTGGTGATTTATCAAATACCAAAATATAATACTCTAATAAGACTACTCTTAGTGGATAAGACTTGAAACTTGTCTGTTCTAGTGTAACAATGGTGAAATTTATTTGTCCAGGTTTAAGAAAAAAAAAAAAAAGAACGTAACCTGAAAATTAAGTTTTTTTTAAATATGTAATGTATGTTTCAGTTATGCTCTGTTTAATAATATTTTTGCATTTTTGTAATTGGAAAGCTTTTGGTGGTTTTTGTGTAGCTACTTTATCAAGTCCCGATGTCGTATTTTTTGTTACCTCGTAGAATATCCACAAATGTACATATATGTGGATGTTGTGGCCTTAAAGTAGGCTATTTTTGTATAACAAATATACATGGAAATGTTTGACGCTAGTGTTTTTGTAAAGTACCCAACTCAAATGCACATGAAGGACAAAGATTAACTGATGTATTTAACCACTTGTAGAGAAAGTGATGTTTTTACTGTACATGTCTTCAAAATCTAGAAAAGAATCTTGGTATGGTTGGTGGAAATATCTACTTTATTTATGGTTAAAAAGAAATTAGAAATGTCTACCTTATCTTGGTAGGATTCTCACTTCTGCTTTCTGTTCTCCAACATATTGAGATGGTTGAGTGTGGTTGAGTGTATTGTACTGGAGCTGGATTACTCTGCATGTTTGTTTACCCTAAGAATCGGATAACAATTAAATTTATACGTAATTTTAAGGATATGTAAACTAATTTGATACAAATGATGAATAATCAAATTTAAATTAAAATTAAGTAATAAATGAAGGAATGCAGACCACCCAAGCTAAACAATGATGATCACATTGGTTGGTCCTTCTTGGACATGGATCAATTATAATTGAAATTAGAACAAGATTATGAGATAATCTACCTACCCAAAAACCCTCAAAAAATATCCTACCCATGTCAAGACATATTTCCACATCTTTCCATGCTATCCGGGCCCCACTTCACCTTGTTTTCACATGCTTCCACATGCCCCCACATGCTTCTTCACATGCAACACAATACTTTCACATGGCGTCACATGCTCCCTCATACTTTCACATGCTACACTATGTATATTTCACCCCGTTCACATGTTTTCAGGTGTTTTTAGTTGTTTTGCCTGAAGTCCTTCACATGCCTTGAGGGACCCACTTGTAGATAAGTTTGCAATGTAAGATAGGGCTGTATTTTTTGATGAGATTCCCCGTGTCCTTACAAATAATCAGACCCCTCTTTATATAGTAGATGAATCCTACTTTAGGTACAACTCTATATAAGGTAAAAAATCTCCTGATTTGCTAATTAAACAGTTCCATTGATTTGTGCTGAAATTCCCCCCGCGATGCTCGTCCCACTACGGATATTCTGGCTTTTCGTTATTTAAATTCGAGTGTCCCCCTCGAGCATGTTCGGGGTCAGCATCGGTTCCGAATAACGGGCTCGGTGTTCTCCCCTCAAGCATGTTTAGGTCAGCATCGATCCCGAATAACGGGTTCAGTGTTCTCCCCTCGAGCATGTTCGGAGCCAGCATCGGTTCCGAATAACGGGCTCGGTGTTCTTCGAGGACGGACATTCTGACCTCGTGTTCTACCTCGATGAAATTCGGGATCGATCTTCAACCCTTCGTGTTCCGAGCCCGATCTTGACCGTATACAGTCGAACCTGATTTCGACCGTATACAATATTCTGGGAGAAGCTTTGAATTGGAGCCACTTCTGTTTTCACCCTAGTAATTTTTAACGTGGAGAATTCATTTTGCTGATTGGCATGTTGTTGCCTTGTCATTAAGTCTTCCTGTTTTATCCAATTAATTTATCACAAACTAAGTTTAGATATTTCCAATGGAAAGGAAACTTGAAAGAAAAGAAAATAATTTTTGGTTTGGTGATGTAAGACTTTAGGTCGTCTATAGTTTAATGCAAATTGCAATCTTGCTTCCATGTCATGACCGGCAAAATGCACAAAATATAGTTTCATCTGAAAAACTATCTTTCCAGCAAAGAGGTAGACATAATATGGATTCTACAAAGAGATATACTTGGATGGTTCAACAATTAACTGCTATTTAAGTAATCTGATAAGCTGACACTTTTTAAAGTTTCATAAAAGAAACAGCTAAATACTAGTCATGCTAAACATATTTTACAGAAGATAAGAACAACAATTACGCTCAATTCCTAATAACTTGGTGTTGGCTATATGAATTTTCACTAATCATGTCATTCCTTTTAAACTCATTTCACACCAATATTGTACATAAATAATGTAAACTCGCAAAATTTCCAACAACTAAATATGATAAGAGAAGCCCAAAAAAAGGAAATATACCAATGAGTTTATTGGAGCAGAAGACTGAAACATTGATGATGAAGTAGAAGGCCTACTTTGGAAAGAGAAATCAGAAATCCTTGAGTTATCCTCCTTTGAATTCAAATTACCCGAACTCCCTGTAGTTGGAGATGGAATAATCTGCTGAAAACAATTCAAAATTAATAAAAAGGAAATTCTTGGTCAGACAAGTTACAAAATTTGAAAAAAATTAATAATAGTGCTTCAACAAAAATGTTAACATTTAAACAAAAAATAGCAAAGAACTTACATTAGAATTGCGTGAGTCCAAAGCACAGATGGACTTAAAGAAGGAGGAAAAGCAAGATAAGAAGAAGGAGAAGCTGGTGATGAAGATGAGATCATTGGCAAAGAAGAAAGTGGAGATGACTTGAATTTTGGAATCGCATCTTTGTTTTGTCGATTCATTCTTTAATCAATGAACCCCCAATTCAATGAATTCTTTTCTTGGTTCATAGAACTATTGTTACTCCCCATGCTATTATTGTCATTATCAAAAAGAAGGTCACTAAAAAAGAAAGAAGCCATGAATTGGGAAGACAAAAATGTTGCTAGTAAAAGAATTCATAAAAGTGTTCATATTTCCACATGAAGAAGCCATATAATTTTTTCAAGAAAGCAAAAAGAGGACAAGGAAGAAGTCAAGCTTTTTGAAAGGTTAATGGATTCTGGTTTGAAAACAATTTAAGAGGAGAAAAATGATGAGTGCTTAGATTTTATAAATAAAGAAGGTTGTGTCTGTTTGCGTATAATTCTTAGATTTTATATGTGGACGTTGCTTCTCTATTTCCATGAGATAGAGGTAAAATTTACGTATACACTATTCTCTCCAAACTTCATTATGTAGGATTATACTGAATTTATTATTGTTATTCTCGTTAAGTAAATGTTGTAGCCTTAATAGTGTACTAGTCATGTCTAAATTGTTTGCATCATATGACTTTCATAGTGTATGTTGCATTTTACGGCTTTGATTACGGTGCTTTCACATGTCAAACTCTGTATCTTGCCTTGCCTCATGTTTTAAGAACAAATTAGAACAATGTGAACTAAAGAAGTTACTAGAGAATGGAAACACCAAACATAAGGAGTGAAAATATGCCTACAATTACTTGACATCAGTTCAACTAGGACGAGAAAGTGAAAGTGTCACACCCCGACCTTGGGGAGCGCGACTGGCGCTCAATCGAGATATTTCAGTCAAGCAAGCTTACATCGATGCCTTCTACCCGACCTTACCCATGAACAAAGTGAAGATGCATATCATTCGTTAGACAATGAGAAGCTTTCATGAACAACACTGATTTCATTACCATTAGTTACTTTATTAGCAATTTTCAAAAAAATACATTATACATTCATAGTTTTAGAAGTGGAAACATGTGATACATATACTACATTTCTAGTTTGACTTCCAAAATCAAGATACAACCAACGCTATGTCTACGAAGCCTCTAATGAATACAAAAGAGTAATATGATAATGCCGACACAAGGCCTCGGCTATTCCTCAAAACGTTATATATAAGGAACAAAAGATGCAAGACCTCGATATGAAGTGGGGCTCACCAAGTCAGCTGAGAAGAGGGTGTACCACTATCACCGATCGATGTTGCCTACTGTGGAACCACCTGCATCCATTAAAGATGCAGCGCCCTGGCAAAAGAGACGTAAGTACATATGAAATAGTACTAGTATGTAAGACTACACATCCTCTCAATGAATCGAGTAATACACTACTAAAAATCAGGTAAAAAGCGACCGGAAAAAGCGACCAAAGTTGGTCCCAATATGCCCAATAGCGACCAAAAAGCGACCAAAATGGTCTGGTCACAATTTAGTTGGTCCCTCTTCAATAGCGACCAATCTTGGTCGCCATCTAGCGACCAAAGTTGGTCGCCAATTTCAAAATACAGAAAATTAAAATCTGCTCAATTGCGACCAAAGTTGGTCGCCCATTTGGTATTGTAAATTTTCTGTATTTCTAAAATAGCGACCAAAGTTGGTCGCTATTTGAGAAATACAGAAAATTTAAAATACCAAAGTGGCGACCAACTATGGTCGCTTATTCAGTATTTTTAAATCTCTGTATTTTCAAAATAGCGACCAACTTTGGTCGCTATTTGAGAAATACATAAAATTAAAAATACTTAAAAGCGACCAAAGTTGGTCGCTTTTGCAGATTTTAATTTATTTTTTTTTGAAAATGGCGACCAACTTTGGTCGCTATTTGCAGAATCAGTTTTTTTTTAAGCAAAATAGCGACCAACTGGCGACCAAAGTTGGTCGCTTTTGTTGGTATATTTTTTCAAGAAACTGGCTGTTTTGCCAGCCACACCCCCTGTCAGTTTTACCAAATTCCTAAAATATGCATTGAAACCATTATAACAACAACAACAACAACAACAACAACAAGAACTACTACATCAAACAACAACGATACTAACAACTACAATAAACAACACATTAAACAACAATATTAAACAACAATAAGGTTTAAAGTTCAAATGAACTTATGCATTATATAAGTTGTTATTACAATTCAAGGTCAAGTCATATCTACATCATCATCGCCATCGCCGGATGAATTGCCATCATCAGACTGACCATCCGGCGATGGTTCCCGTGATCGGGGAATAGGAAAAGCGCCAGAAGCCAAGAGAGATTTGATCTGCTCTTGTAGAGCAGCATACTGTTTATCTCTAATTTTATCTTTCTTCTTCTCTCTTGCTTCTCTCTCCTTCTCTCTTTGCTTTGAAGCTTCTAGCTCGGATGTGAGCTTTTCTACATGGGCCCGCATAGAGGCGAGGGCTTCCCATCAAGCGACTCCCCTCCGGATGAACT
>MCJB01002541.1:0-11869 GCA_002018475.1 Nicotiana obtusifolia | reverse complement strand
ACGTTAGTGACTTAAGTTAGTATACCTACGAGGAAACATCCCCATCCTTATCGATTGTAGTGGTTGAGTGAATGTGGTGAATTAAAGGTAGTAAGGCAGGCACTCATTACGTTCAAGGTGGGAGCTTATCAGGATGAAATCTTGTGCGATGTGGTGCCTATGCAGGCGTGCCATTTACTATTGGGCAGGTCTTGGCAGTTTGATAGATATGTTGATCATGATGGAAGGGCCAACACTTATACAGTCAAGCTGGAGGGCAAGAGTTACGTACTTAAGCCCTTAATACCGCAACAAGTTAGTGATGATTACAAACGCATGAGGGAACTGAAAGAGGCGGCTAGAGCTAAGACTCCAATAGAGCCCAAATCCGAAGCCATAACCAATGCTAGTACATCGAACCTGTCAGGTAATATTTGTGCCATGATGCAACCAGGTGAGTATTTGAGAGGTAATGATAGTTCTAAACTCTTAATTTGCCTAATTCATAAGGTGTTTACTTGAGCTCTAATGAAGAAGTTTATACTAACGTTCACCCCTTGCTAGTGTTGTTAGTAATGTTTTGAAGGAATACAGGGACATGTTTCCCGAGGAGATGTCGAGTGGACTACCTCCGTTGAGGGGGATAGAACACCAAATTGACTTTGTTCCGGGGTCACAAATTCCGAACAAACCCGCATATCGAAGCAATCCACAGAATACTAAGGAGTTGCAAGGACAAGTGGATGAGCTATTGAGTAAGGGGCTAGTTCGAGAGAGTCTAAGTCCGTGTGCTATACCCGTGATCTTGGTTCCAAAGAAAGACGGCACCTGGAGGATGTGTGTTGATTGCCGAGCCGTCAACAAGATAACGGTAAAGTATCGTCATCCTATCCCTAGGTTAGATGACATGCTAAATGAGTTATGTGGTTCAAGTGTGTTTTCTAAGATTGATCTTAGGTCCGGTTACCACCAAATCCGTATGAAATCGGGTGATGAGTGGAAAACTGCATTCAAGACCAAGTTTGGTCTATATGAATGGTTGGTGATGCCTTTTGGTCTCTCCAACGCACCTAGTACGTTCATGCAATTAATGAATCATGTGCTTAAACCGTTTCTTAATAAGTTTGTGGTTGTCTACTTTGATGATATCCTGATTTATAGTAGAAGTTTAGATGACCATGTTGATCGCCTAAGGCAAGTGTTTGAAGTATTAAGAGCTGAAAAGTTATATGTTAATTACAAGAAGTGTGCCTTTTTTGTAGAGAAAGTTGTATTTCTAGGATTTGTTGTAAGTGTTAATGGTGTTGAAGTAGATGCATCTAAGGTAGAAGCTATTAGGGACTGGCCTACTCCTACTTATGTTTCACATGTTAGAAGTTTCCATGGACTAGCTAGTTTTTACAGACGCTTTGTTAAAGATTTTAGCACCATAGCAGCATCGCTCACAGAGTTGGTGAGAAAAGACACGCCTTTGTGTGGGGGGAGTCGCAAGAGGGTGCCTTCCAAGAGTTGAAACGTAGGCTTAGTTCTGCCCCATTGTTACAATTACCTGATTTTAGTAAGGCATTTGAAATTGAGTTTGACGCCTCGGGGGTGGGAATTGGAGGTGTTCTTATGCAAGATGGGAAGCCTATTGCCTATTTTAGTGAGAAGTTAAAGGGGGCTGCCTTGAATTACTCTACGTACGACAAAGAGTTGTATGCCCTCGTAAGAGCTTTAGCTCATTGGCAACATTACCTATGGCCTAAGGAATTCGTAATTAGGAGTGATCACGAGTCCCTCAAACATCTTAGGGGTCAAGAGAAGCTAAATAAACGACATGCCAAGTGGGTAGAGTTCATTGAGAGTTTCCCTTACGTGATACATTACAAGAAGGGAAAGGAGAATGTAGTAGTTGACGCACTATCTAGGAAGTTTGCTTTGGCTATCACATTAGCATCTAGGTTGATGGGTTTTGAGAGTATTAAGTCTATGTATGAGCATGACCCTAAATTTAATAGTGTGTATGATGCCATTACTAGTGGACAGCGGATTGAGAAGTATCAGTGGCATGATGGGTACCTTTTTAAGAAGGGGAGAATTTGTATACCCGAGTCCTCGTGGCGAGAGTTGTTTGTGCGTGAGGCGCATTGTGGGGGCTTGATGGGACACTTTGGGGTAAACAAGACTTTAGCTGTATTAGAGGAACAGTTCCATTGGCCTAAGATGAGGCGAGATGTCGAGAGAATAAGTGGAGCGTGTTTTGAGTGTAAAAGAGCTAAGTCTAGGTCTAATAATCATGGTTTGTATACTCCCTTATCCGTTCCTACTAGTCCTTGGGTAGATATCTCGATGAATTTTGTGATGGGGCTGCCGCGATCTAGGGGAGGTCATGATAGCATTTATGTGGTTGTTGATAGTTTTTCTAAGATGGCTCATTTTAATCCTTGTAAAAAATGTGATGATGCACAACATGTTGCTTCTTTGTTCATTGCTAATGTATTAAAGTTGCATGGTGTGCCTCGAACTATTGTTAGTGATAGGGATGCTAAGTTTTTGAGCCACTTTTGGAAGTGTTTGTGGGGTGCTCTTGGCACCAAACTTTTGTTTTCTATATCACATCGTCCGCAGACCGATGGTCAAACCGAGGTTGTTAATCGAACCTTGGGAGCTCTTCTTCGAGCTTTGACCAAAGGGAAGTCCGGCACTTGGGCTGATCGATTACCTATTATGGAGTTTGCATATAATAGAACTGTTCATCGCATGACTAACGTTACTCAATTTGAATGTGTTTATGGTTTTAATCCTTTGATACCACTTGATCTTGTTCCTTTGCCGAGAGATGCAGTTATTAGCGTTGACGGAGAAAATCGGGCAGCTGCGTTGCTAGAATTGCATGCTAAGGTGAGGAAAACTTTGAAGGATGCTTATGAAAAGGTAGCGGTCAAGAAGAATAAAGGAAGGAAAAAGCTGGACTTAAAGAAAGGTGACTGGGTTTTGGTGCACTTCCGAAAGGAAAGATTTCCGAACCATAGGAAAGGGAAGTTAGCTCCGTTGGGAGATGGACCATTTCAAATGTCGCAAAATATCAATAACAACTCTTATGTTATGGACTTGTCTAGTAGCATTGCTTTCGGACATGACGGTGCTTTGATTTCGAGGACGAAATCCTCTCAAGAGGGGGAGAATGATGCAAATAAATTTGATCAAGTATTATAAATGCCATCTATGAACAAGACAAGAAAAGGCATTGGTTAGCCTTGGAGAAGATCCAAGCGTCCATAAATCTTACTGTGGACGAATCTTGGGTTGAAGATGTATATTTGTATTTATGTTGTATTATTGTGTAGTTATTGAAGACATTAATTCTTACTTGTTTGGTCCTGCGTGACTATTTCTTAAACTTAGCCAGATTGTGGCCTTTTTGTTAATTAGTTGTTTCCTAGTTGATTTAGGCTAACTAGTTATTCTTTTCCTAGTTGATTTAGGTAAAGGCTCATTCTATATAAGCCTAAACACTTCATTATTTTGATACCTTTTGACATTATTATCAATCAAAAAACGGCAGCACATTGCTCCCAAAATCGTGTGAATTAACTTGTCCAATTTTGGTGTGATTCAAAATTGAACTTGTTCCTTTGTTTGATCGAACAGTTTGGAAGACCATTGTTGTCTTGAGGGTTGTTCGTATAGTATAGGTACTCCGTGACTTCATCAAGAAGGTAAGTAGACTAGTTCCTACTTGTTGTCTTGAAAGTTCATTGAGCGTCTTGCTTCTATCTTTTGTTTTCTTGTTTCCGCTTTTTATATTGCATCAGTTGGTATCAGAGCTTGGAACGAGTTTGTTTCTACAATCTCAATCCTGTTCTTCGTGCCTTAGTTTTAGGTTCTAATTCTTAAATTTCTTTTTTCAAAAAAAAAAAAAAGAAAAAAACCGTGAAAAAAAGAAGAAGAAAAAAACGTGAAAAAAAAAGAAGAAAGAAAAACCAAAAATTTGTGTTGTTGAAGTTGTTAAATCATCTAGGGATGGAAGTCTTGAAGATTGATTGCGAGACACGTTCTTGAACCGATTGTTGAAGTTCTTGATCGTTAAAAACCGATAATCTTTAGATCTTGAAACTCTAGTTGAAATTCTTGAAGGTGAATGATTGAATCTTGAAAAAAATTGAAGTTCTTTGAGTTAAAATTGAAGTTCTTGAAGAGTTTTACGTTGTTCTTGAAGAGTTCTTGAATCCTCAAACGTTCCTAACGAGATTGCCTTGAATTCTTGAAGTTCTTGAACTTTAATTTGTTGTTCTTGAAGATTTTGGTTGAAAAACGTGGGAGAGGGCCTATGAAGTGTTAGGGAGACCGAATTTGAGGAGGAGAATAGGAAACTCTAATTCTAGTCCAAGAAGGAAACAACTCCCAATCCAAAAGGGAGACGTTTCAAGGAGTTGAAATTCTATTTGGACGAGGAGAGGAGGGGCTAATTTGTGTTGGAAAAGGAAAGGGGGGACCCAAAATCCTAAGGGCTAAGGAGAAAGGATTGGTCTTCTCCAAACTAAATGTTACAACCCGTGAAACTCGTACATTAAAATACACTGTGAAATAGCTCATATATGAGGACCCAAAAACCTGGAAAATGGTTTAAAGTTAAGAAAAAGGACAAAGGTGTCGCATAGCCAGGAATGCGGACCGCAAAGCACAAATGCGGACCGCATATCTAACATAGGGGTCGCAAATTGAGACAGAATTCTGGGCTGGAAAATACGTCGAAAATGCGGTCAGTATGCGGACCGCATAATCAAAATGCGGACCGCAAATGCGACATGTTCCGTCGCATAATGGGACAGAGTTCTGGGCTGAAGTTGTGTCAAGAATGCGGCCAGAATGCGGACCACATAACTGAAATGTGGACCGCATAATGACACCCTCCATCGCAGAATGGAGCAGAGTACTAGGCTAAACCAATGTCCAAAATGCGACCAGAATGCGATCGCATTGTTGAAAATGTGAACCGCATCTTGGCCCTTCTGCGTCACATAATGCAACAAATTTTTGAGGTAAGATCTGCGACCAAAATGCGAACCGCGTACCCCGTTTGCGGTGGTATGCGATCGCAAACCTGACATTTTTCAGGTACGTGTGCCACTTACTCCTAGGCCTATAAAAGGGACCCAAACCCGTCCGTTCTTCATTTTTCTAAGTGTAAGCACAGTAGAAAGCCCCCAAACGACCCCTCTCAAAGCTCTCACATCTGAACAACCAAATCCCTCTCTTTCAAACTCTAAATTGAAGAAGGGAAGAAATTGAAGAATTAAAGGAAACCCTAGCTGAGTGTCGCGACCCAACCTCGGGGGCCCGCGACCGGGCACCGAACCCTACTTGCAGAGTACCGGCGAACCCTGTACATGACTACCCTTATTATTCGTAAGGTGCACATACTTGCCAACATGGCAATAACGACATTATACCTGTCGACTATAATGACATTACCTGTCGCAGCAATATACCATAATATAAACATACATTCACCACAACATAACCCACTGGGCTATATACAAAACCATACACACAATACATATGATGCCAACTAGGCGACATAATTACACATAGCCCAACTCCTGTTTATACATACTGACAACTTGTCTAATGAGCCTCTATGGAATATATACAAAATACTTAGTCGGAACAGGACACCGACATGCCTAATATATTTATACAAAAGCATACCCAAGTATAGCAAGTCCGAAAGATGAACCTTGCTATTTCTGCTGGACTGATATGGTAGCCTACTGTGGAGGAGGAGCTTCACCTGTCAATCTATTAGGACCTGCAGCACGATATGCAGCATCCACAACAAAGGACGTCAGTACGAAATATGTACTGAGTATGTAAGACAGGAATATATATAACTGAAGGCAATAACATAACAATACAATAGGAGTATACAACTGATGAATACTAGGATTTACCTCCGAGGGCAACATACCTTTAACATATTCATTATGGAACTCATTTCCATCATTTCAGAGATTCAAGACATATTTCATTATCACAAGTCTGTTACTTTCATACGGGTTCATTATATCCAATGCGTTAAGTATTCATCTCTTTAGTTTACACCTGCTTTACTGTGGGTTACTTACTTTTAAGTATATCGTTCAAATACATTCATCCTATATTCATTCCATTTATACAATCATCGCACATACGTCCTTATAGGACCACAACCAATAAATATGCCTCCATGGGCTCATAATCATAATCATCATTACCATTATCGTTATCACATACATTCACACACACATATGCCTCCTCGGGCTCATAATTATATCATAACTATAATAATAACCTCGCCTTTGCGAGTTTTATAATAGCATATGCCTCCTTGGGCTTGTACTATTAATACCATTATTACTATTATTACATACCCGACTAATAGGTGTTTATACGTCATCATTGCCCGGCCGAACTCATCATGGCTCGGTGTGATAACATTTGCCCGGCCAATTCATTATGGCTCGGTGTATCGTCATTAGCCCGGCCAGTTCATTATGGCTCGGTGTATCGTATTTACTTTAGCTATCATTGCCCCGCCAAGTTCACCATGGCCCGGTGTGTACATATATATAAAGTCTTTGGCATAGGCGTATGTATATATATATATATATTCAGAGTCGCACACTAGGCGCCTGTCCGACCGACTTATAAGACGGTTCGGCGCATAAACAACTTATCATAAGTTGATTCAATCAATCATTTCTTCATCACATGAGATCGTGCTAATTCGATCATGACCAACCATACATACATATACATTCAATTCTTAGCAACTCATTCATATACAATCACATATACATATACATTCATTTCATAGCAATTCATTTATGGCTTACGTTCGTTCTTGTCGCTTCTTGTTACTCTTTCTTTCTCAACTCAATCATATACAATCGTGCATACATTTTCATTCAATTCATAACAATTCATTCGTGAATTACGTTCTTTCTTATCATTCTTATTACTCTTTATTCTTCGTCGTCACATAGCATTTAAATCTTACATCAATCGTACTTATCGAGTAACACAATTGCAAACAAATAGCAACATGTGGAATCTCCCATAGGAGGGAATCAATGAAAGATTTCTTAGCTTCTAAGAATAGAGTATACTTTTGGGGATTCTTTGAGACATATTGTATTTGACAAGAATCGTGCAAAAGAAAGAACGGTATAGTCTTACATACCTGGTGCGTATATACTTAGATTCCGCTTCCAAGCTTATGGAAGTGCATTCAATCCTTTAATCTACAATTAGGATCAACCCATTTGTTAATTACTAAGCTTCGTAGATTCGATTATTCATAATTTCCGAAGTTCAGGTGATGCTTCCCCTAATTTCTTCCTTCTTAGTCTTATTAAGCATATTTATGACACATGCAACTCAAAATCGTTCATGACCCACTCTATTGGTGGTGATTAATTTAGACCCATAGCTTTTCTTTCTCATTTTCATGGATTCCTACATGCATGTGATGGATTCCCAAGAATCCCTAAATAAATGGGTGGAAGAACTTACCTTGCATGTTGATTAGCCTATTTCTCTTTCTCGATTCTTCAATCTTTAAGTTTCGTCTTTGAGTTGGGTTTGCAAAGAAAGTGCTTCAGCTAGGGCTCCTTCTTGCTTCTTCAATTTTTATGCTTTCTTCTTTGATTCTTGTGTTTGGATGAAGGGAAATCAGTTAGGGCTCATGGGTTCTTTGAAAGAAGGTGTTCGAGAGCTTTTCTAGTGTTTGGGTCTTGTAAAAATGAAGAGGAACGAGTGTTAGGTCCCTTTTATAGGTCAAAGAGTCAGAGGCTTAATTTCAGTAGAATGTCAATTTCGCGACGTGGGGGGGCCATTTCGCGGTTCGCTTTTGGGTTTCGCGGATCGCTTTTTGGTCGCGAAATGCGACCCTAGTTTCTGTTCCATTTCGCGACGCAGGAGGCCAATTTCGCGGTTCGCTCTTGGGTTTCGCGAACCGCTTTTTGGTCGCGTTTTGGTCCAGTGTTCAGCCCAGGTTTCTGCCTCTGTTCGCGACGATTTCGCGATTCGCTTTTCATTTCGCGAATCGCACATGGGTCGCTTTTCTTGGCCTTAACTCACTGTCCGTGTTCGCGATGGACATGGTGATTTCGGGAACCGCTTTTCAGTTTCGCGGTTCGCTTTCTCGTCGCGTTTTCGCATTTCCTTCAGCCCAGTTCTCTTCTTCAGTTCGCGATGGATTCGCGGTCCGCATGTGGGTTTCGCGGATCGCATTTTCCACAATGCATCGCTTTCTCTTTTTTTTTTTTTTTTTTTTAACGCCTTTCGTTCATTTTGTTTTCCCGCCCTTTTTTTCAACATATTTTTCAACATATTTCAACCATTCTTCTTATTCTTAGGCCGATACACACTTGCCACATCACGGCATAATCAAGTAGGTCAATTTACGGGTTATCACACTGAGTTTCCCCCTCTTACGAACCCCATTGGAAGCAAAGACATAGAGATTGAGGAATCAAAGAAGAGGGTCAAATAATTCACATGCAAGGTAAGTTACTACTCCCTTTCAAGTGGTTTTCCCTTAAACATTCATGATAGGAGGTTGCATGTCTGTGAGAACTTATGGGAATATGACTAGAAGCCATGAGATCGAAATAAGCGAGGTTAAACGGAATGGGTCATGACTATTAAGGGTTGTAATTGGGTTGCATGTGCTGTAAATACGTTTGATGAGGTTCAGGGGATGAAGGGTGTAGAGAAGCACCATGTGAATTTAGGAGATTTTTGTTAATGATAGCTATCACGCGTAGTGAGTATCATTGAGTTACTCTTTAATTGTAGATTAGAGAATTGTGGCAAATTGCGTAGCTTGAGAGCCAACGCAATCAGTACCAGGTATGTAAGACTATACCGTTCTTTCTTTTGCACGATTCCTATTGAATACAATGCCACGAATGAGCCCCAAAAGAACATTCTATTCTTAGGCGCTAGTGTTGCTTTTGTTGTTCTTCCCTCTATGGAATGATTATCCTTGCTTCATGGTAACAATGTTGACTGAAGTCTTTGAGTCCTATAATTATATTGTTAAAAATGTATTCTTAATTTCATGAGAAAGAAGGGGTGATAATTGTAACAAGTCAATAACGCAAGCCATAAATAAATTCGCAATGCATGACGTGCATCATATATATATGTATTTATTTCAATCCACCGAGCCGCGCTATAGTCGGCCGGGTACGCACCTATTGTGCAACCACTGATCAGTTGGGTTATGACCGAGCCTAATAATGGCCGGGTAGTTATGACCGAGCCTAATAATGGCCGGGTAGTTATGACCGAGCCTAATAATGGCCTAAGATGAGGCGAGATGTCGAGAGAATATGTGGAGCGTGTTTTGAGTGTAAAAGAGCTAAGTCTAGGTCTAATAATCATGGTTTGTATACTCCCTTACCCGTTCCTACTAGTCCTTGGGTAGATATCTCGATGGATTTTGTGATGGGGCTGCCGCGATCTAGGGGAGGTCATGATAGCATTTATGTGGTTGTTGATAGGTTTTCTAAGATGGCTCATTTTATTCCTTGTAAAAAATGTGATGATGCACAACATGTTGCTTCTTTGTTCATTGCTAATGTATTAAAGTTGCATGGTGTGCCTCGAACTATTGTTAGTGATAGGGATGCTAAGTTTTTGAGTCACTTTTGGAAGTGTTTGTAGGGTGATCTTGGCACCAAACTGTTGGTTTCTACATCACATCATCCACAGACTGATGGTCAAACCGAGGTTGTTAATCGAACCTTGGGAGCTCTTCTTCGAGCTTTGACCAAAGGGAAGTCCGGCACTTGGGCTGACCGATTACCTATTATGGAGTTTGCATATAATAGAACTGTTCATCGCATGAGTAGCATTATTCCATTTGAATGTATTTATGGTTTTAATCCTTTGATACCACTTGATCTTGTTCCTTTGCAGAGATATACAGTTATTAGCGTTGATGGAGTAAACTGGGCAGCCGTGTTGCTCGAATTGCATGCTAAGGTGAGGAAAACTTTGGAGGATGCTTATGACAAGGTAGCGGTCAAGAAGAATAAAGGAAGGAAGAAGCTGGACTTAAAGAAAGATGACTGGGTTTGGGTGCACTTCCGAAAGGAAAGATTTTCGAACAATAGGAAAGGGAAGTTAGCTCCGCTGGGAGATGGACCGTGTCAAATGTCGCAGAATATCAATAACAACTCTTATGTTATGGACTTGTCTAGTAGCATTGCTTTCGGACATGACGGTGCTTTGATTTCGAGGACGAAATCCTCTCAAGAGGGGGAGAATGATGCAAATAAATTTGATCAAGTGTTATCAATGCCATCTATGAACAAGACAAGAAAAGGCGTTGGTTAGCCTTGGAGAAAATCCAAGCGTCCATAAATCTTGCTATGGACGAATCTTGTGTTGAAGATGTACATTTGTGTTTATGTTGTATTATTATGTAGTTATTGAAGACATTAATTTTTATTTGTTTGGTCCTGCATGACTATTCTTTAAATTAGCCAAATTGTGGCCTTTTTGTTAATTAGTTGTTTCCTAGTTAAATTAGGTTACTAGTTATTCTTTTCCTAGTTGAGTTAGGTAAAGGCTCATTCTATATAAGCCTATACACTTCATTGTTTTGATACCTTTTGACATTATTATCAATCAAAAAATGGCAGCACATTGCTCCCTAAAATCGTGTGAATTAACTTGCCCAATTTTGGTGTGATTCAAAATTGAACTTGTTCCTTTGTTTGATCGAACAATTTGCAAGACCATTGTTGTCTTGAGGGTTGTTCGTATAGTATAGGTACTCCGTGACTTCATCAAGAAGGTAAGTAGACTAGTTCCTACTTGTTGTCTTGATAGTTCATTGAGCGTCTTGCTTCTATCTTTTCTTTTCTTGTTTCCGCTTTTTATATTGCATCACCAAATCATCATCTTCAAATTCGTCGAACTCGGGTTGATCATCCTCTCGGGCCGCTCTCATATACCCTACGGGTGCTATGTTTCTCCGGGCATGCATTAATGGTGGTATGGTACCCCGGGGAATCCTCATGGACCTGACATTTTGAGCACCTCCGTTCCTCTGCTCGTTTTGGCGAGCTAACTCCACCAACTGCTCGGGTCTAACGGTGGAACCGTCACTAGTTCCTTCTCTGGCGTCCTTCTGATTGCTAGAGGATCTTTCTATGTTCTCCATTCGGGCGCTAAGTGCCCTTACTTCGGCCAAGAGGTCTGCCAAAGTAATGTCAGTCACAACCTTTTCTCCTTCCGCAGACATGCACCTGCAAAAGAAACAAGGCTAGAGAATGTGTTAAGGTTAGTTAAAATTCTCTCTCTCACTTTTGAATGATTCTCGGGTTCACTCAAATTTTTTGGTAGGATTTCACACTTGTCTTCAAATTGGCTTCCTCTAATTGACTAAGTTCCTTAGCGACCTTTCAAGTTCACAAGATCAATAGTTTTCTTCGGGGTGAGTGAAGTTATGCGACTCGATAGGCGGACAGCTTTTTAAGTGAGCACAAGAAGCCAAGAATTATCTACGAAAGTGGAAATTTTGAGTTTTAGCACGAGGTCCTACAAGCTCAAAGATTAGTAATTACTTAAGTAGGGAAATTACCTAAGAATTACTAATTAGAAGTAGTGAAATTAAGAAGAATTTCGAAAGTGAAGAGATAAGGAAATTTTAGAAGCTTTCCCACTTTAGTTTGGAGAAGACCAATCCTTTCTGATGCAAATAAATTTGATCAAGTGTTATCAATGCCATCTATGAACAAGACAAGAAAAGGCATTTGTTTCTACAATCCCAATCCTGTTCTTCGTGCCTTAGTTTTAGGTTCTAATTCTTAAATTTCGTTTTTCAAAAAAAAAAAAAAAAAAAAAA
>MCJB01002540.1:0-11873 GCA_002018475.1 Nicotiana obtusifolia | reverse complement strand
AAAAGGTAATCATTCTAGACTTATCCCCATAACGTTTACCTATTCTTCTAAGCTTATTAAGCTTATTTAATTCAGACCTAGTTTCTTCCTTATAATCTTTGGAAGGGTCAGAAATATTTTCTGCAAATTCATAAGCTTATAAAGAAGAAACTAGGTCTGAATTAAATAAGCTTAATAAGCTTAGAAGAATAGGTAAACGTTATGGGGATAAGCCTAGAATGAATACCTTTTATTACCCTAGACCAACACCCCAAGATGTTTTAAATGAAGAACGTGATTGGTCGCTTTTTGTAATTACATAAACAAAATCGGGGTTTCCCCTTATTTCACCAAAATTTTCCAACTCCCTTATTTCTCTAACCCTAATCTCATTCTCCCACCCCGCGCCACCACGCCGCCACTGCTGCCCGTCCCCGTCGCCGCGCCCTCTGCCGTTGGCGCCACTGCTGCTAGTCGCCGCCCAACTGCCGCACCTATCTCTCTCCTTCTCCACCTATAAAAAATCAAGGTTAGAATTGTAACCTTCAATCTGTGTTATTTTTGGTGTAAGTGTTACAATATTTGATGTATTGTAGTTTATTGTTTCAATTAGTGTTTCAATTCTTTGTACAATGTATTTTATTGAGGATTAGGGTTTAGGTCTTGTTCAAAACATGAAAATTAGAAATTATATTTTGTTAAAATAAAATATTAAAAATGAACCAAAAATTCCATGAGAGCAGAAGATCCAAGAATTTTATATTGGAGAGTAAAATAAGCAAAAGTGTAACCTTTTACAGTTGGGAGTTAAGTCTTGGCAAGAAAATCTATAGCTGGAAACACATAAGAGCTTATGACATTTTATAATCTGAATTTGTTTCCCTGTTTATCATTATAAAACAATAACTGCTCATAAGACTAAAGCTCTTTGCTACAATTAAATTACAATAATCAGCCTACTTTATTTACAAATTTAACTGAATGAGCCTGGGGAGCAAAAGAGAAAAATAAAACAGAAAGAATGTTGAGTTCACTCTGAAAACATCCATTAAACCCTCTATGAAACAGCAAACCAAGAAACCAAAAATACCCAAATTGCAGAAAAGTAGTAATGCATGTATACAAAATATAGAGAAGGGAAAAAAATAGGAAGCAAGATATGAATTGAACTTTTAGTTTATGAATTGAACTTTTAAGATATGAATTAACTTTTAGTTTGGAAATTGAAATTTTAGGATATGAAATTAATTAACTAGAAAAATATTGGAATATGAATTAACTAAATTAATTTCCTCTTGTTTTATTTGTATAGATGGAACATCGTACTTGGATGTACAATAGGAATTATTCTAATCGACGGGGATTGAGGGAGGGTTTTGTAGAAGGGGTGGATGACATTATTAGAGATGCAATTTCACTTCCACCATACCTAATTGAAGGAGTAATTAGGTGCCCTTGTGTTAAGTGCGACTGTATGAAGTTTGAAAAACCGGATGAAGTTAAGCTTCATCTTTATAGAAGGGGGTTTATAGAAAATTACTTTGTGTGGACTAATCATGGAGAGATCGATGGTAGCCATGGGATATTTTATAATCTAGTTGTGGGTGAAAGTAGTAGGTTGGTGGAGAATACAAATAGTGATTCCGGAATTCATCATATGGTTGCGGATGCTTTTGGGATGCACTTCGGGGGTGATTCCAATGAAAATGTTGAACAAACTCCTAATGATGAGGCAAAACGGTTTTATGAACAATTAGAGTAACCTAGTCGTCCACTACCTTAAGGAAGTCCGCACTCTGAGTTGTCTGTTGCAGTTAGATTACTAAGTATGAAATCTGATGGGAATATTTCTCAAGGAGCCATGGACTCTTTCATTGACCTTATGCGTGAACTAGTTGACCGTGATGTCGAATTACCTGTTGATTTCTATAAGGCAAAGAGATTAGTTTCTAAGTTAGGACTTTCGTCAATGAGAATTGATTGTTGTGAAGATGGTTGCATGTTATACTATAAAGATGATGCAGGTTTGGACAGTTGTAAATTTTGCGAAAAGCCTCGCTTCAAGAGGCTTTCCAGCGGGAAGATGGTCGCTATCAAGTCGATGCATTATTTACCTCTTATACCTAGGTTAAAGAGGTTATATGCGTCGATGAGTTCTACTCCTCATATGAGATGGCACATTAAAAATAGAAGACCACCCGATGTTATGTGTCATTCTTCATATGGAGAAGCTTGGAAGCACTTTGATAGGATGTATCCGGATTATGCTAGTGAAACGAGGAATGTTCGGTTGGGTTTGTGTGCTGATGGCTTCACCCCATTTTCTGTTTTTGCAATACCTTATTCATGTTGGCCTGTCTTTCTTACACCTTATAATCTACCACCAGAGTTGTGCATGACTAGTCCATATATATTCTTGAACTGTATTATCCCTAGTCCACGTAATCCACAAAGCTTAATTGATGTATATTTGCAACCTTTGATTGATGAGCTAAAACAATTGTGGTACGATGATGTTGAAACATATGACATATCAACCAAACAGAATTTCAATTTGCGTGCTAATTTAATGTGGACAATTAACGATTTTCCTGCGTATGGAATATTGTCTGGGTGGATGACTGCTGGGAAGCTAGCTTGTCCTTACTGCATGGAAAATAGTAAAGCGTTCACTTTGAAATATGACCGAAAGCAATCATGGTTTGATTGTCATCGTCAGTTCTTGCCTCCTGATCATGAGTTTAGAAGGATGAAAAATGCTTTCAGCTACACTTCACGTGTTGCTAAATTATCCCGAAGTCGTACCATTTCTCAAGTAAGTATTGATGTAGTAGTTATCAAAATATAACAATTACTGTGATTACATCTCAATGCAACTACTAAAAATATTTGATGTGTCACAGTCACTTCGTGGGTCAATTTGGCCATGATGCTGTATATACGAGATTTGATACGTGGTTCAAACAATTTGTAAGTTTCTCCTTAAAATATTCTAACACTACGTAGGTACACAATGTTTGGAAGTTATGCTCACATATGAATTTTTTTTAACAATATGTAGGTAAATGATCCAACTAATGGTGTAAACCAATTTTTGAAAGATATATCTTGGGGACCCGGGGTTGAAGTCAGAACAATGTCTAAGTACGTTGTGAATGGATATAAGTTCCATACCGAGGGTTGCTCTAAAAATAAAAATAGCAACAACAGTGGGGTGTGGGTTCAAGGTGGTGATGGCAACCAAGATGGAGATATTGATTATTATGGTGTGATCAAAGAAATAATTGAACTAGAATATACAGGTTGGCCATACAAGAAATTGATACTCTTTAGATGCAAGTGGTTTGACCCACACCCAACAAGAGGTACAAGAGTCCATAATCAGTACAATATAATTGAGGTTAATCATACGAGGGAGTATGATCGCTATGATCCTTTCATAATTGCACATAATATTAGGCAAGTGTATTATGCTCCTTATCCATTGCGGCGGAATAAGTCTGATTGGTGAGTTGTAATAAAAACCAAGCATGTGGGTAGGGTGGAAGTCGAGAATGTGTTAGATATTGCATATCAAAACGATATCTCCACTGTTGACCAAATAATGGACGAAGTTTTAGAAAATGATTTGGAACATCCTGAACACATATTTGTACGATTTTACTAAGATATTAATGTATTTTTTTAATCAAATTACAGGTTCTTCCCTAGTAATGTTACTACAAGGATAATCACCCAAGCCACCAGAAAGCTATTAGATGGCCCTTATGCAACTTGGAGTGATTTCCCATTCTCGCTTAAGGAGCAAATTTTCAATGAATTTAAGGTAGAAATGTTCTTTTAAGCAATACAATTATTTATATTTATGATATTTCCATCTAAATACTTAACTTTTGAAACACAGAGCAAGTGTGTATGGGAACACCGCTATAGTGCGGATGTAGCTGCTAATTTCCATCTCAAGGCTCGCAAGCGGTTGTCACATTGCTTTTCCAGAGCTAGAAAGTTGAACCAGAAGCCCTCCTGGTTGCTTGATCATCTATTGGAGGATTTGCAAAGGCAATGGCTAACCGCAGAGTTCTTAAAGAAGAGCGAGCAAGGAAAGAAAGCTCGTGCTTCTGAGAAGGGAGGCTCCCTGCACACTGGAGGTGCGATCAGCCTCGGTACAATAAAGAGGAGAATGGTACGTAATTGCTTAGTTTAATTTTAATTTTCAACGTCTACTCTGTTTCTTAACTAAATTTATGATTTTTCAGGAGGAGAAGTTGGGGCGTCCGATGAGGCAAGATGAGTTATTCAAGGAGACTCATATTGTCAAGAAGAAGAAAAATTCGGATGAAAAAAGGTGGGTCGAGGGCCGAGCCTCGACTATACATGTAAATTTTCAATTTTCATTAAGTACTTTGATTTACTTTTATATAACTTTTGAAATACTAATTCAATGTAATTTTTCTTATAGGGTCGCTTCACAGCTGAGGTGAAATTCATATGCAGCTAGCCACCATCTTCATCGGGCGACCCAATCAAACTGTCGGACAAGGATGCTGAAAGACTATGGACGCAGGCTGCTGGCGGTCCAAAATGGGGGAAGGTATACGGGCTTCCCACTAAGAAATTACACCGCTATAAGTGTAGAATGCAAGGAATAGGCACTTCCACGCAAGTGGAGCAACTTGATGGGGAGAGCCTCTCCTCTGTGCGGGAGACTGTGGCAAAGCTCACAGCCGAGCTAGAAGCTTCCAAGGAAAGAGAAAGGATTAGAGATGCTCAGTATATTGGCGCTTTTCCGATTCCTCGGTCCCGTGAGTCATTGCCAGAGGCTCACCTTCCCCGTGCTACTTCCTCCCATCCTCCCCGTTATCATCCCTCCGGTCCTACACAACTACACCCTTTTTCATACCGTCTTCGTGATGAAACTTCATCAGACGATGACGATAATGATGTACAAACTAATCCTTGACTTGTAATAATAGTTAACTTATTTTGGTTAGCTTATGTATAAGTTCTATTGAACTTTAAACTTTGTTACTTTTAATGTTGTTGTTGTTGTTGTTTAATGTTGTTGTTGTTGTTGTTGTTGTTTATTGTTGTTGTTGTTGTTGTTGTCGTTGTTGTTGTTGTTTATGGCATAAAATGCCATAAACGAATTTGGTTTGTTGTTGTTGATATTGTTGTCGTCGTTGTTGTTGTCTGTTATGGCATAAAATGCCTGTTTAGAATTTTGGTAAGCTGACAGGTGGTGTAGCTGCCAAAACAGGCGGTTTCTAAAAAAAATGAATCAAGAAAAGCAACCAACATTGGGATCAAGTTGGTCGCTTTTCACTGGAAAAAAAACAATATTCTGGAAAATAGCGACCAACGTTGGTCGCTATTCAACCCAGATTTTAAAACTGTGCAAATGTAGCGACCAACATTGGTCGCTTATCATAAAAAGAAAAAAAAAATTCTTCACTATAGCGACCAAGGTTGGTCGCTATTTTACCCGGATTTTTAAAATCTGGAAATATTCCGACCAACGTAAGTCGCTTATCGTAAAATAAATATTCTGTTCTTCAACTTAGCGACCAGGGTTGGTCGCTTAATAAAAATAAAAATAATAATATTAATTATATTGCGACCAACGTTGGTCGTAATTGTCCAGATTATAATAAATAAGAAATACCGTAATTTATATGTAGAGACCAACGTTGGTCGCTAATTAGCGACCAAAGTTGGTCTCTATATGTTCTACCCGGAATGTTTGGTCCTTTTACCTTAGAGACCAAAGTTGGTCGCTAATTTCCGACCAACTTTGGTCGCTAAGGTAAAGGGACCAGCTGAATATGGACCAGGCCTGTCACTGCTAGAAAACAGGTCAAAAGCGACCGAAAAAAGCGACCAACGTTGGTCTCAATTTGTCCAAAAGCGACCAAAAAGCGACCGAACCGGCCTGGTCAGTATTCAGGTGGTCACAAACAAATTGCGACCAAAGTTGGTCACCAATTTGCGACCAACTTTGGTCTCTATCACAAAAGGACCAAACATTCCGGAAAACATGTAGAGACCAACTCTGGTCGCAAATTAGCGACCAACGTTGGTCGCTATATTTTTTTAATTAATATAATCTGGGATATTGCGACCAACGTTGGTCGCTAAAATAATTAAATTTTGTTTAAAATTTTAAATATGCGACCAACGTTGGTCGCAAATCTGCAGAACAGAAAATTTATTTTAAGATTTGTGACCAACGTTGGTAGCTAACTATTAATATTTTTTTTTTATTTTCTGATTAGCGACCAACGTTGGTCGTTATACTCCCAGATTTTAAAAATCTGGGTAATATAGCGACCAACAACGACAACAAAACAAACAACAACAACGACAACAACAACAACAATAAACAACAACAACAACAATAAACAACAGCAGCATTAAACAACAACAACAACAACAACATTAAAGAATAACAAAGTATAAAGTTCAATAGAACTTATACATTAGTTAAATGTTATTACAATTCAACGTTTATTAATGTCTACATCATGAGTGTCATCGTCCGATGAAGTGTCATCACCAAGATGTTGTGGATAAGGGTGTTGTTGTGTAGGACCGGAGGGATGATAACGGGGATGACGGGAGGAAGTAGCAGGGGGAGGGCGAGCCTCTGGCGATGATTCACGAGACCGGGGAATCGGAAAAGCGCCAGAAGCCAAGAGAGATTTGAGCTGCTCTTGTATGGCAACATACTGAGCATCTCTAACCCTCTCTCTTTCTTCTCTAACCCTCTCTCTTTTCTTGGCGGCTTCTAGCTCGGCTGTGAGCTTTGCCAAATTCTCCCGCATAGAGGAGAGGTACTCCCCATCAAGTTACTCTGCTTGTGCGGAAGTGCCTATTCCTTGCATTCCACACTTATAGCGGTGGAATTTCTTAGCGGAAAGCCCGTATACCTTCCCTCCTTTTGGACCGCCAGCAGCCTGCATCCATAGTCTTTCAGCATTCTCGTCCGACGGTTGGATTGGGTCGCCCGATGAAAATGGTGGCTGGCTGTGTATGAATTCTTCAACCTCAGATGTGAAGCGACTCTATAAGAAAAATTACATTGAATTAGTATTCAAAAGTTATATAAAACTAAATCAAAGTACTTAATGAAAATTGAAAACTTACATGTACAGCCGAGGCTCGGTCCTCGACCCACCTTTCTTCATCCGAATCTTTCTTCTTCTTGACAATATGAGTCTCCTTGAATAACTCATCTTACCTCATCGGACGGCCCAACTTCTTCTCCTGAAAAGTCATAAATTTTAGTTAATAAACAGATTAGACGTTGAAAATTAAAATTAAATTAAGCAATTACGTACCATTTTTCTTCCCTTGCTCGCTCTTCTTTAAGAAATCTGCGGTTAGCCATTGCCTTTGCAGATCATCCCATAGACGATCAAGCAACCAGGAGGGCTTCTGGTTCGACTTTCTAGCGTTGGAAAAGCAATGTGACAGCCGCTTGTGAGCCTTGAGATGGAAGTTAGCAGCTACATCCGCACTATAGCGGTGTTCCCATACACACTTGCTCTGTATTTCAGAAGTTAAGTATTTAGATGGAAATATCATAAATATAAATAATTGTACTGCTTAAAAGAACATTTATACCTTAAATTCATTGAAAATTGCCTCCTTAAGCGAGAATGGAAAATCACTCCAAGTCGCATAAGGGCCATCATATAGCTTTCTAGTGGCTTGGGTGATTATCCTTGTAGTAACATTACTAGGGATAAACCTTTAATGTAATTAAAAAAAAAAAAAGACACATTAATATCTTAGTAAAACTGTACAAAACAATAAACGTAAAAATAACAAATAACTCTTACCTGTCACCCTAAGGGACTATGATGATCCTGCCATATTGATCACGATCCACCTCCTCGTCATCATCACCATCACCGTCAGAACGATGTACATCAGAGGCATGTGTGGAAGGTGTAGGGGGGTCAGAGCTAGAACCTCGCAGGCGGATGCCTGTAATAGATGGAGTCCCAGATGAAGATGGCTGCGAGCCCTGCGACACAGCTGTATGGGCCACAATGGGACATGTCACTGATTGTTGTGACCTGAGTGGTTGCCACCCGAGTGGAAGCAACCCCAGTGGCTGTGACCCTAGTGGTTGCGGCGCTGATGACTGTGATCCATGTGGATGTGACATGGACCGATGCGGTCCATGCGATACAGATGGCTGAGATCCACGTGGATGTGCGGTAGCTTGGACTGTATGTCGGACGTACAATCCTAGGGCCCTGTGATGAAAGACCCGGTGTCTGCACGAAGGTGTAGGGATGGTGATGCTATGGCAACTCAAAATAGCCCTGGGGTGGAGGAAAAAATGTAGGCATAGGCAACTCTGGAACGGCAGGACAAGTTGGAGTGTAATCTTCTACCCTCCTCTTTTGTTCCCTAGCCTTTTCTCGACCCCGAGAACTATTAGAATCATCGTTACCTCGACCCTTGCCTGTCATCTGCATAATATAATACATATTTAGATTGAAGTATATAAAGAAAATATATAGCTATAAACGAGAGTTGTTAAAGAAACCAACTGTTTAAAGCTCATCGTCGTATAGTTCCTCGTCCGAGAATTCTTCTTCCTCGGTAGTTTGAGCTTCATCAGTTGATACTTCTTCTTCGTTTTCTGTAATTCTTACTTCGGAAATATCAACTTCTTCCAGTATGTGTTCACGATGTTCCAAATCATTTTCTAAAACTTCGTCCACTATTTGGTCAACAATGGAGATATCGTTTTGATATGCAACATCTAACACATTCTCAACTTCCACCCTACCCACAGACTTGGTTTTTATAACAACCCTCCAATTAGACTTATTCCGCCGCAATGGATAAGGAGCATAATACACTTGCCTAACATTATGTGCAATTATGAAAGGATCATAGCGATCATACTCCCTCTTATGATTAACCTCAATGATGTTGTACTGATTGTGGACTCTAGTACCTCTTGTTGGGTGTGGGTCAAACCACTTACATCTAAAGAGTATCAATTTCTTGTATGGCCAACCTGAATATTCTAGTTCAATTATTTCTTTGATCACACCATAGTAATCAATATCTCCATCTTGGTTGCCATCAGCACCTTGAACCCACACCCCACTATTGTTGCTATTTTTATTTTTTGAGCAATCCTCGGTATGGAACTTATATCCATTCACAACGTACTTAGACATGTTCTGACCTCAACCCCAGGTCCCCAAGATATATCTTTCAAAAATTGGTTTACACCATTATTTGGATTATTTACCTACATATTGTTAAAAATAATTCATATGTCAGCATAACTTCCAAACATTGTTTACTTACGTAGTGTTAGCATATTTTAAGGAGAAACTTACAAATTGTTTGAACCAAGTATCAAATCTCGTATATACAGCATCATGGCCAAATTGACTGACGAAGTGACTGTGATACATCAAACATTTTTAGTAGTTGCATTGAGATGTAATCACAGTAATTGTTATATTTTAATAACTACTAAATCAATACTTACTTGAGAAATGGTATGACTTCGGGACAATTTAGCAACACGTGAAGTGTAGCTGACTTGAACTCCACATCGCTCAAACTCCTCTTTCTAACATCTTTAGAACATCGGCCTGGTTGATTGAATATGACATAGGCGGATATGACGGATCATTCATAAGGTTGACTGTGTGCCTGTTGGGCCTATTCCTAGCATATGCCACATTACTCTCAAAATAATAAGAGCAAAAATGGGCAGTCTCTTTTGCAAGATATGCTTCGCATATAGATCCTTCACCCTGTTCCTCTGTCTAACGAATTGTTTGCATTTGCCGATTGTCCTATCATAATTTCAAGTTAGCCAAGAACATTAAAATAAAATAGAAAATTACATCAAACATATAATATTACCTCTCAAATGGATACATCCATCTGTATTGAACGGGCCCTCCAAGTCGTGCCTCGTGTTCAAGGTGGATTGGAAGATGTTCCATCACATCAAAAAACCCACATGGAAATATCCTTTCCAGCTTAGAAGAGGTGACACGAATGTTCTGGTCCATCTGCAGTAGGTTTTCTTCCCTTAACGTGGAAGAACACATGTCTTTGAAGAACAAACTGATCTCTGTGATGGGTTTCCAGATTCTTTCAGGAAAACCACTAAATGCAATAGGCAGTAAGGTCTCCGTGAAGACATGACAGTCATGACTTTTCAAATGACTCAACTTCCCCGCCTCCATATCAACTTTTCGCCCAAAATTTGAAGCATAACCCTCAGGCATCTTCAGTTTCGCTACCCAATCACAAATTTGCCGTCGTTCATCCAAAGTGAATGTGTAACTTGCTTTAGCTTTGAACACCTTACCATTGTGTGCTGTTTGCAAGTGTAGCTCAGGCCGCCTGCAATATTCTTGCAAGTCCATTCTAGCCTTTGCATTATCCTTGGTCTTACCTTTAACATCCATCACTGTGTTGACAGATTATCAAAATAGTTCTTCTCAATGTGCATGACATCAAGGTTGTGACGGAGATGATTATCCTTCCAATAAGGCAGATCCCAAAATATACTCCTTTTCACCCAACACCGTATCCTGGGAATCTATAAGGTGGAGCTTCAGTAACATTACTGAAGCTCTGGACCCTCTCCCAAGTTTCCTCTCCTGAAAGTATTGGAGGTGGAAAATCACATTCAATTTTATTCTTTCTGAATGCATTTTTCATCCTTCTAAACTCATGATCAGGAGGCAAGAACTGACGATGACAATCAAACCATGATTGCTTTTGGCCATATTTCAAAGTGAACGCTTTACTATTTTCCATGCAGTATGGACAAGCTAGCTTCCGAGCAGTCATCCACCCAGACAAAATTCCATACGCTATAAAAACATTAATTGTCCACATTAAATTGGCACACAAATTGAAATTCTGTTTGGTTGATATGTCATATGTTTCAACACCATCATACCACAATTGTTTTAGCTCATCAATCAGTGGTTGCAAATATACATCAATTAAGCTTTTTGGATTATGTGGACCAGGGATAATACAGTTCAAGAATATGTATGGACTAGTCATGCACAACTCCGGTGGTAGATTATATGGTGTAACAAAGACAGGCCAACATGAATAAGGTGTTGCAGAAACAGAAAATGGGGTGAAGCCATCAGCACACAAACCCAACCGAACATTCCTCGGTTCACTAGCATAATCCGGATACGTCCTATCAAAGTGCTTCCAAGCTTCTCCATCAGAAGGATGACACATAACACCGGGTGGTCTTCTATTTTCAAAGTGCCATCTCATATGAGGAGCAGAGCTCATCGACACATATAACCTCTTTAACCTAGGTATAAGAGGTAAATAATGCATCGACTTGATAGCGACCATCTTCCCGCTGGAAAGCCTCTTGAAACGAGGCTTTCCGCAGAATTTACAACTGTCCAGACCTGCATCATCTTTATAGTATAACATGCAACCATCTTCACAACAATCAATTCTCATTGACGAAAGTCCTAACTTAGAAACCAATCTCTTTGCCTTATAGAAATCAACAGGTAAGTCGACATCACGGTCAAATAGCTCACGCATAAGGTCGATGAAAGAGTCCATGGCTCCTTGAGAAATATTCCAGTCAGATTTCATACTTAGTAATCTAACTGCAATAGACAACTTAGAGTGCGGACTTCCGGTGCGTAGTGGACGACTAGCTTCCTCTAATTGATCAAAAAAATGTTTTGCCTCATCATTAGGAGTTTGTTCAATAATTTCATTAGAATCACCCCCAAAGTGCATCCCAAAAGCATCCGAAATCATATGACGAATTCCGGAATCCCTATTTGTATTATCCACCGACCTACTACTTTCACCCACAACTAGATTATGAAATATCCCATCTC
>MCJB01002539.1:0-11873 GCA_002018475.1 Nicotiana obtusifolia | reverse complement strand
TTAAAGTTATATTCGATATATGTATATATACTAAATATATTGCACGCACGCTCCGTAATACACTTAAATGTATATTAATCCCTTTTATTACAAAAACGTTAATGGCTTACATTTATTTTATTTCGACATGCAGTAAATACAAAATTGAGTTTAATTTTGGTAAAATGTTAACAAGAAAGCGACCAACTTTTGTCGCCAATATATATACCTTTATAATAGCGACCAAAGTTGGTCCCCAAAAGAAAATCTGATTTATTTTAAATTTCCAGAAAGCGACCGACTTTGGTCGCCAAATTCCCCATAAAAATTCCCTCCAATTTGCGACCAAGGTTGGTCGCAAAATTCAAATCTGATTTAATTTAATATTCCAGATAATCGACCAACTGTGGTCGCTTATTTCCCCATAAAATCCCCTCCAATAAGCGACCAAAGTTAGTCACCAAATTAAATTCTGATTTAATTTAATATTCAAGAATGGCGACCAACTCCGGTCGCTTATATCCCCATAAAATTTCCCTTCGTTAAGCGACCATCTTTGGTCGCAAATATTAAACGTGGGTCCAGTTTTGCGACCAAAGTTGGTCGCCAATTGTGAATTTTCTTTGACCAGATTGGTCTGACCAGTCCGGTCAAAATGTTGACGAATTTGTCGACCAATGGGCGACCGGCTTTGGTCGCTATTGATTTAAGTTTTTTTTTCATTTTTTTTTGTCTAATTTGGCGACCAATGTTGGTCGCTTTTTGTGGCAGACCAACTTTGGTCGCTAATGTTTGGTCTCTAAAACCCTGATTTTTAGTAGTGATATAGCATGGAAGTCATATATCTATTATATATATAGTTACTCTATAGCTAGTATTTAATTATTAGTTTGTTATGAGGTTTACTTCCTATTGGTAATGCATGTACAGGTCTTCCATGGTTGAGAAGAATTGATAGTGAGAAACAAAAACATGGACTAGCTTTGTTGCTAGCAGAAAGATTAATATCGAAAGAAGATTGGAGTTGTTATACAAGCTCATCTCATTTTCATTCTCCAACAAATCCTATGATCAATCCCCTAATTCAAGCCACAAAACTGGGCATTACCGAATTGGTCACTGCAATCTTAAAAGCACACCCACAAGTTTCTGATTCACAAGACGAGAATGGAAGGAACATTTTGCATATAGCAGTGGAAAGAAAAAATTTACGTCTATATGAATTCTTGAAGAAAAAACTTGGTCATGACAAGGATAGAATGTTAGCAGAAGTTGATAAATATGGGAAGCATCAAGTTTGGGAATTCCATCTACTCACTCTTCAGTTGTGCCAGCGGAAGACTCTTAATACTGATATAGCACGTGAGATGTGCTGGGGCATATATTGGTTAAAGGTAAAGTTTTCGACCTTGAGTAATTATTATTATTAAATTTTTTTGGTACATAATTGACTGTACGTAGCAATGCATGCCTCCAAGCTAACTCTAGCCAAGAAGTACAAACGACTCTCTGAAGATTGACCTAACAAAAAGCTTCTTGAACAAGCTTATTAGGTTACAACTCAAAATATCTACTCTAATGAATAGACAAACTGTAGAACTTCAAACACAAGACTTGGTTTTTCGGCTTGAATATATCTTACGTACACTAAGTATTGCTTCTTGCTCTTGCTAACTTAATTATTTCTCTCAATGTAAGTGTATATAATACTGCAAGAAAAGTACAATATATACACATGAGACCTATGTTAGTAGCAAGGCTTAGAGGGTAAGCATGATCAAGATAATATCTGCCAACCCTAGAGAAAGTATAAAAACCATAAGGCTTTCCTTAAACAACTTCTAACGCGGTTCTACTTCCTTATAAAACAGGACTCCTTATTAGCATTTCTTTTTGAATTTAGGCGGCTACTAGGTCATTTATAGCCTAAGAAAAAGGAAGTTCGGTGCACTAAACTCTCGCTATATGCGGGACTCGAGAAAGAGCTGGACTACAAGGGTCTATTGTACGCAGTCTTACCCTACATTTTTGTAAGAGGATGTTTCCACAGCGCGAACCCGTGACCTCTTGGTCAGTGGCGGAGCCAGAATTTTCATAAGGGGTGTTAAAATAAAAATAATTAGATACATCAAAAAATCAAGGGGAGTTAACGTATAGTAAATATACATAAAATAAAAAAAAATTATCTAGCAATATAGTGTAATTTTCCGGCGAAGGGGTGTCGCTTGACACCCTTGGTTCAATGTGGCTCCGCCACTTGGTCACATGTCATCAACTTTACTAGTTACGCCAAGGCTCTTCTTTCATTTACAGATTAAGTGAAATATTTAATTAGGATTATATATTTAGTGACTCCTATAGTTTGATTAGGATTATATATGAATCAGGCTTGTTAAAAGAACCACTCGTAAGACTAGGTTCTTCAACTAGCTAGTAACCAACCAACCATACTACTACATTGTTTGTTAATCATCAAAATCAGAGCTCAATACTCTATAATTTTGTGTAAAGAATAAAGCACCTCTATGTTTTATTTTCATCTTAATTAGTAAAAATGGCATATATAAATGAGTACTCGTCCATGTAATGAATAAAATGAGTTGCATGCATATCATCCTCAGCGCACAAGGATGGACTGCCACCCGCATCTAAGGTACGTCCGAAATAGAGATGTGAAGACAGCTGATGAATTACTCGAAGAGAACCATTTGCGTTTAAGAAAAGAAGCACAGAGGGAGAGTATAAATATGCTCAACAGTAATCATAGTTGTGGCAACCCTTTTCTGTACAGTGAATTATGCAGCATTGTTTACAGTACCAAGAGGTTACGATCAGAATTCTGGTATACCTGGTCTCGACAAAGGCAACACCTTCAACAAGTTCATAGCGGTCGTTTATTCAGCAATTGTTTTTTCCTTCAAAAGTTTGGCAGCTGACGAGCGCAAAAAGTGAAACTTAGGCTCGCTAGTCAAAGATAGTATAATATTAAATCGTCTCACAGGGATTAATTTAAATATTGTTCTAATAAATCTTCAGCTTAACACTATCCAGGAAATAAACCTTTGCTTTATGTTATTATTAACTAATAATAAAAAATAAAATTATCGATTGTGAGAAAATAATGATTTACTGACTAAGTAGCAACGATTGAATATCAAAGTGAGAAGTAAGGGTTGTGACAAGATATGTGATCAACTATTATTTCGGGTAACTCCGTGCTAAGTTCACTTTTAACTTCTATTGACTCTTATGATTTCAACAGATGATTAGGCTATCTTACAGATTCAAAATTTTTCTTCAGAATGAATGAGAGTTCTGTTAACCAACCTAATGACAGGTTCTAAGAACATATGCGAATATACAGTGAATGAAAAATCTTTCAAAGAACGTCTCTCGACTATTCTTCTAAATCGGGTCAATTGATAACTCTCTAAGCTCTTTCGATTACCTAAGAGAGGCGTAAAATCAACCCAAATAAGATAACACAATGCTAATTGCAGCGATACTTCTCTTTCAATTAATGTAAAACCACAATTGATTTTGCAATTCAATTAATACTCATTCAACGAATTCGTGCAATTAACAGAGAGTTAAAACCCAAAATAATAGTCAAATCACAATATCCGTCGGTAACCCTAAGAAAGATCACTCCATAGTGGAGAAGTTATTCATCACAAGAGTGTTAGAAGAGCAAGTAGACATTAAAATTCTCAAAATTAAAAAAACTTCCGTATTGAATGAATTGGATCAAGTATTTTGCGTTTCCGTTGCTTCCTCCCATCTTCTCTCCCCAAAAGTTGCTCTCCAAATTCCCGATACCCTGTTTTTAGACGAGCTAGGCTTCATATAGGTCAAAGGAGTCGCCTTCGAAATTACAAAAATAAGCATGGGTAAAGTTTCTGGAAGTGGACGTGCGCGGCCGTGCGCGTGGAGGTATGACTGCGCATATGGCCGCGCACCTCTGGCAATGCACTGCATTACTTGTGCGCTCAAGTGCGCACTGGAGGGGGTCTCATGTGCTGTAGTGCATCTGGTTTAGCCTCCTGCTCAACTCTTTGTTTCTCTGATTAAGTGCACTATTCATCCGTTGATCCCCGATTACCATCCCGACTTAATCCTTGGGCTTTTACTCAGGCTTCAAAGCTCCAAAATAGCTCGAATTAGTTCCACAACATCTGCATAACTCGGAATCGTTCCTATAAGGCATAAAACATGAATTAAGTGCAAAATACTACAAATTATAGCTCTACACAAGTAAAGTGCAGTGAATTAGAATGCAAATAGGCGACTAAAACACACAATTCTAGCCTAGCATCAACACCCCACACTTAACTATTGCTCGTCCTCAAGCAATCAAACTACACTCTACATAGATACGACCTTTTTAAACAACTCTCCTAACTCATCACACCAAGAAGAATTAAAACAGATTAAGCACTCTAACATAACATCCTCACCTCAATATTTGACTCAAAAGCACCAAGTATTATTTATAACCCGCTCACTTACTCTAACACAGAGGTCAACGATGTTACCTTTCCTTCATGAATCAAGTGCCCTCACACAACAATAGAGAGTAGTTCCACACACAATCAAATTTAAGAACAAATAGGAACTCAAGATAGAAAGACTTCACTCACCCTCAGAAACAATGTTCATATGACACAAAAGACGTATCATAGGCGTGTCCGTAGTGTACTACTCAACTAATCGAGCCTATTCAGTCGAGGATCAAGTAGGACTTTACTTGGTTGTAATGTAGGCTGTAGGACGGGTATGATACATTTAGATATAAGAGTGACTATACCTCCCTAAGCACTTTAATACATACATTTCATTGTTCAAAACCTCACACTTATGTCAAACCAAAATCCCACTTTCACATCAATATACATTAACTCCCTACTTCTTTAAACACAACTACATTAAGAGTTACCACTATCAAAGAATATTTTTCACAATCATAAATTACCTTCTTTTTTTCCTTTATCAATCCAAGTGGCTCTTACTTTTTTCCCCAAAATATTGCACACCTTTCTCCTATTTCATTAGTTCTAGTAAAAAGCCAACCCAATACCCCACTTTAACTTTTACAAAGTTCATAAAATATCCAAGTGCTCACGAGAGGTAAAAGGTTCCAATAGATGGTCAAGTCAAATAACTGGGTAGGGCTTGTAATGTGGTTGTCAAAGAAACAGGATTACAGGCTCAAAAGGATTAACTAAGATACATAACAATTAGGTGGTAAAAGCTTATAACTGGCTCAACAAAGAAATGCCCATATCACTTCCAAGACTGAACAAAACTACTATTTCGCTTTGCAAACACACCGGGCAAGTTCTAGACATCAAATACCATGCACAGAATAACACAAACCTCACACACACATGGCACATAACTCACTTTGGATTGGACTATCAAGACACTCTAGTCAAAGCAGTTAAGCAGAGTTAAGATCATACAATTTAAGGTACTTATACAAGAGTCAAAAACTGAGCATAAGCGTCACAACTAAAGCACCCACTATTCTCAAGGCATAATGGAGTCAAGAGATATTGCCTCCATTCAAATCATAGCCCAAGGTTTTCTACTCCTAATAAAAATAAAAACTAACTTCACCCGGTTCAAACAACAATCCTTGGAAAAGACCCGCGACACAAAGAAAAACCAAGGGAGAATTATTACACTACCTACAAAAGAAAATATTTTTGTCTTTTTCTTTAGACTTTAATCCCTCAAGAAACCTGTCAATGATATCCATCGTCGGGAAAAAATCAAATTTTTTTAAATTTTTATGTTTTTTTTATCAAACTTTTTCTATCTTTAACTACTAAAACTAACACAACAAGAAAACTAATATACATACATACAAATATCCACCACCCCACACTTTAAGTTGTGGCATATCCCCATGATACACAATTAAAAAGCAAAGTTAAAGGAAATTTTTCTGAACATCTAGTCGGGGTATGAGTCGAAGTCGAGCTCCATTCCTCGCCTTCGGACTAACGCACACATCCATGCAGACAACTTCTTCTCGGCCTTTTTAGGGTGCACCCCACACTTATCTTTCTCACTCAGTGCAGCCTTCTCTTTTGAGCCCTTCACTTTTCACTCAATACTAGCAGCTGGTTTTTCCTTTTGTGCCCCACTTTTTATATTCATATCAAAAGTCACCGTCTATTCACCCACTCTAAGCATGAGTTTCCTCTCGTGTATATCTAGTATAGCTCTATCTGTCGCTAAGAGTGGTCTTCCTAGGATGAGGGGGTCCTCCTTGTTCTCCTCAATATTCACCACTATAAACTTATCTACCCGAACTAAGACATATTCCACTATCCCCTCGAGTATCAAAGTCATCTGGTCTGCCAGCTGTAAAGATATTGGCACCGACCCTTATCTCTCCAATCTCCTTCTCAAGTTTCATGTAAATAGATAGAGGCATTAAGTCAATTGATGTACCAAAATCACATAAAGATTTATTAAAATGAATAGTTCCTATAGAGCAAGGTATAGTAAAACTCTCTGGATCTCCATACTTTTGTGGGATTTTATTTTGCAATATAGCACTACAATACTCTGTAAGCTTGACCACTGAAGTCTCCTCTATTTTCCTCTTCTTTGTAAGGATCTCCTTCATGAATTTAGCATAAGACAGCATTTGTGAGAGCACTTCTGCGAATGGTAAGTTTACATGAACCTATTTCAGCATATTCAGAAATTTCCAAACTGCTTATCCAGCTTTTCTCTACTCTGCTTTTGAGGGAAAGGTAAAACAGGCATATGCTTGCTCTCCTCAGGTTCCTCCCTTGTTGATTTTTCTTCCTTCTTCTTCTTTTTCTTAGCTTTCATCGGGCCTTTCTTCTTTTTGTCATCATCACTTTTCAGTTCCTCCCCACTTTCTTTTGCAATTATCACATCTTTGTGAATTGGGGTGGGATCCTTCAACACTTTCCCACTTCTCAAGGTCACAACATTCACTGTTTCTTTGGGATTTCTCTTAGTACCAGCGGAGAGCATTCCTGAAATCCTCTCAGACAATAGAGCGGCTAGTTGCCCAACCTGTGTTTCCAAGTTTTGAAAACCAGTACCTATTTCTTTGATAGCTGCTCCATGTTCCCATATAGTTGCGCTATGAGTTTCAAGTCTCTCATCAGTTTTTCGAATGAAGGCCTTCATGAGATCTTCTATGTCAGACTGAATGGCTGTTGAGGCTGAAATTGCTGCCTCTGCTAATTTTGGAATGCTGGAGCTCCTTGTCCCTCGGGTTTAGAGTTATTTTGTTGTCATGCATTCACAGTACCCCCAGGTGAACTCCATGAAAATCGTGGTACCTCTGACCCATTGCATTAAAATTGTAGTTCCCCATAGTATTTGCTTCCTCAGTTGAGGCCTGACACTCACGAGTAGGATGTCCTCTTCCACATATGTCACATCTCACCTGTGGTTGATTTTTCATCTAAGCTATCGTCAATTGCTTGATGTCCTTAGCAATATCTGCAATTTGAGCCTGCATTGCTACCGATGATTCTACTTAGTGCACCCCTGCTGATCTTCTTCTATCCCCTTGGTTAATGGACCATTGTTCTGCGTCTTCATATAGTTCATTCAGCAGTGTGACAATCTCTTCAGGAGTTATCTTCATCAGAGGACCTGCAACCGCACTATTCAGCAATCTCCTTGATGACGGGTTTAATCCGCCCCAGAAGTCCTGGAGTTGCATCCATTGCTCCATTCAGTTATGAGGGCACCTCCGCAATAGTTCCTTAAATCTTTCCCATGCCTCGAACACTGTCTCCCCTTCACCTTGGCTGAAATTGTGAATCTTTTTCCTCATCCGCCCGGTCTTAGCAGCAGAGAAATATTTTTCTAAGAATTTGGTAGTCATCTCCTCCCATTCATCTCCTCCCACGTACGAATTGACCCTATGGGCAGACTTCTCAATCATTGCTTTGCATCATCCTTAAGTGAGAAGGGAATGCTCTGAGGTAGATAGCATCATGTGATGCTCCATTGTAGCAGAACGTGTTCATAATTTCGTCGAAGTCCATTAGATAGTTGTTGGGATCTTCATTGGGTTTGCCTCTGAATATGCCATTGTTCTGAATGGTCTGGATGACTCCCTGTTTGAGTTCAAAATTATTGGCATCAATGGGCGGGGGCCTCACACTAGACAGTTGTTGGTTGTACACCGGTCTGGCATAATCTCCTAGCGACCTCCCAGGCCTAGGGGCTGCATTTTCAAATTCATTTTCGATCATGGTTCGGTTGAGATTGAACCTTCTATCCCGGTCGACTGTTTCATCCGCAACTCTATGGGCTGCTTCAGTGCTTCCTATTGCTGAGCTGCCTCTCTCGCAGCTAGATTTACCTCCTCTTCGTTGTTTACCATTGTATATGAGTTGAAGGCTGACCCAACATCAATCTGCTCGATCCTTTCTCCCTTCTCAACTGCCTCAGGTGCTTGTCTAACTCTGGATCGTATGGCACCAATTCCTTGGAAGAGGATCGAGTCACACACCGCGGAACTTAACCTGTTGCCTGCACACAGATGAGAAGAGCGTAAAAAAGGAAAATAAAATAAAATTGTTCTTGAATTAGCACCGAAATTAATTCAAACACTATTAATTGCCAATCCCCGGCAATGACGCCAAAATTTGACGAGCGCAAAATCGATGTGTGAAACTTAGGCTCACTAGTCAAAGATAGTATAGTATTAAATTGTCTCCACATGGATTGGTTTAAATAATATTCTAATAAATCTTCAGCTTAACACTATCCAGGAAATAAACCTTTCTTTATGTTATTATCAACTAATAATAAAAACTTAAATTATCCATTGTGAGAAAATAATGAAAATTTAACGACTAAGTAGCAACGATTGAATATCAAGGTAAGAAATAAGAGTTGTGACAAGATATGTGATCAACTATTATTCCGGGTAACTCCGTGCTAAGTTCAGTCTTAACTTCTATTGACTCTTATGATTTCAAGGATGATTAGGCTATCTTACAGATTCAAATTCTTGTTCCGAATGAATGAGAGTTCCGTTAAGCAACCTAATGACAGGTTCTAAGAACAGGCGTAAAATCAACCCAAACAAGATAACACAATGTGAATTGCAGCAACACTTATTAAAGTAAAACCACAATTGGCTTTGCAATTCAATTAATACTCATTCAATGAATTCGCGCAATTAACAGAGAGTAAAAACCCAAAACAATAGTCAAATCACAATATCTGTTAGTAACCCTAAGAAAGATTACTCCATAGCGGAGAAGTTATTCATCACAAGAGTGTTAGAAGAACAAGAAGACATTACAATCCCAAAATCGAACAAACTTCCGTATTGAATGAATTGGATCAAGTATTTTGCGTTTCCGTTGCTTCCTTCTGTCTTCTCTCCCCAAAAGTTGTTCTCCAAATCCCCGATACCTTGTTTTTAGACGAGCTAGGCTTCATATAGGTCAAAAGGAGTCGCCTATTAAATTACAAAAATTGGCCTGGGTAAAGTTTCCAAATGTGGATGTGCATGGCCGCGCACCTAAAGGTGTGACCGCGCATATGGCCGTGCACCTCTGGCAGTCACTACTAAAAATCAGGTGAAAAGCGACCGAAAAAAGCGACCAAAGTTGGTCACAATTTGCCCAAAAGTGACCAAAAAGCGACCACAATGGTCTGGTCAGTATTGAGGTGGTCACAAACAGATAGCGACCAAAGTTGGTCGCTAATTTGCGACCAACATTGGTCTCCAACACAAAAGAACCAACATTCCGAAAAATCATGTAGAGACCAACTTTGGTCGCAAATTAGCGACCAAAGTTGGTCACTTCTTTTTATTTTAAATTAATTTAATTTGCTAAATAGCGACCAAAACTGGTCCCTAAATTAATTATAATTTTTTTAAAATTCACCGATTAGCGACCAAAGTTGGTTGCTAATAAAAAATACAGAAAATAAAAATCAGCAGTTAGCGACCAAAGTTGGTCGCTAACTGCTGATTTTTATTTTCTGTATTTTTGGTTTGCGACCAAATTTGGTCGCTATTGGCGACCAAATAGCGACCAAAGTTGGTCGCTAATTTGCAGATTCAATTTTTTTTCCAGCAAAATAGCGACCAACTTGAGACCAAAGTTGGTCGCTATTTTTGGTTTATTTTTTCCAGAAACTGCCTGTTTTGGCAGCTACACCACTTGCCAGTTTTACCAAATTCCTAAATTAAGCATTTTATGCCATGAAAATAACGACAACGACAACAACAACGACAACAAACAACAACGAGAATAACAACAACAATAAACAACATCATTAAACAGCGACATTAAACAATAACAAACTATAAAGTTCAAATGAACTTATATACATTATATAAACTGTTAATACAATTTAACGTCTACTAATGTTTACATGGCATCGTCGGATGAAGTTTCATTATTAAGAACATCATCCGGCGATGATTCACGTGATCGGGGAATCGGAAAAGAGCCAGAAGCCAAGAGAGATTTGAGCTGCTCTTGTAGAGAAGCATACTGAGCATCTCTAAGTTTTTCTTTCTCCTTCTCTCTTTCTTCTCTCTCCTTGGCAGCTTCTAGCTCGGATGTGAGCTTTGCTACATGCTCCCGCATAGAGGAGAGGCTATCCCCATCAAGCGACTCCGCTTGCGAGGAAGTGCCTATTCCTTGCATTCCACACCTATAGCGGTGGAATTGCTTAGCGGGAAGCCCGTATACCTTCCCTCCTTTTGGACTGCCAGTCGCCTACGTCCATAGTCTCTCAGCATCCTCGTCTGACGGTTGGATTGGTTCGCCCGATGAAGATGGTGGCTGGCTGCGTACAAACTCTTCCAACTCAGCTGTGAAGCGACTCTATAAGAAAAATTAAATTAGTATTCAAAAGTTATATAAAACTAAATCAAAGTACTTAATAAAAATTGAAAACTTACATGTACAGCCGAGGCTCGGTCCTCGACCCACCTTTCTTCGTCCGAATCTTTCTTCTTCTTGACAGTATGAGTTTGCTTGAATAACTCATCTTGCCTCATCAGACGGCCTAACTTTTTCTCCTGAAAAGTCATAAATTTTAGTTAATAAACAGATTAGACGTTGAAAATTAAAATTAAATTAAGCAATTACGTACCATTTTCCTCTTTATTAAACCGAGGCTGATCGCACCTCCAGTGTGAAGAGAGCCACCCGTCTCCGAAGCACGAGCTTTCTTTCCTTGCTCGCTCTTCTTTAGGAAATCTGCGGCTAGCCATTGCCTTTGCAGATCATCCCATAGACGATCTTGCAACCAGAAGGGCTTCGTGTTCGGCCTCCTAGCATTGGAAAAGCAATGGGACAACCGCTTGCGAGCCTTGAGATGGAAGTTAGCAGCCACCTCCGCAGTATACCGGTGTTCCCACACACACTTGCTCTGTATTTGAGAAGTTAAGTATTTAGACATATATATCATAAATATAAATAATTGTACTGCTTGAAAGAACATTTATACCTTAAATTCATTGAAAATTGCCTCCTTAAGCGAGAATGGAAAATCACTCCAAGTCGCATAAGGGCCATCATATAGCTTTCGAGTTGCTTGGGTGATTATCCTCGTAGTAACATTACTAGGGATAAACCTTTAATGTAATTAAAAAAAAGACAAATTAATATCTTAGTAAAACCGTAGAAAACAATAAACGTTAAAAATAACAAATAACTCTTACCCGTCACCCTCAGGGACGATAATGATCCTGCCATACTCATCACGATGCACCTCCTCGTCATCATCACCAGGGGCATGTGTGGAAGGTGTGGGGGGGTCAGATCTAGGATCCCGCAGGCGAATGCCTGTAATAGATGGAGTCCCCGACGAAGATGGCTGTGAGCCCTGCGATGCAGCTGTATGTGCCG
>MCJB01002538.1:0-11874 GCA_002018475.1 Nicotiana obtusifolia | reverse complement strand
CCTCCCCCTCTCTTTCCCCACCCGAACAACTCCACGCAACTCCTATGAGAATCATCATTGGTTTTAGTTAATCCCCTCCTTAATTACTATCCCTAATAAAATTCCCAATTGATCCTTTTGCTTTTAGTTATCGCAGTTTCCTAGTAGGGTTGGGAACTGGGTTTTCACAGTTCATTTTGAGAATTGGGGATGAAAGGGTCAAACGAAGCGGATTGGGAAATGAGGCCGAGCGGCATGCTTGTTCAAAAGAGAGAAGATGACTCTGCTTCTTCTAATCCCACCACTATCACAATCAAGGTTTCTTATGCTTCTCAAGACTTCGACCTCCCCGTCCCATCTGAATTCACTTTTGGTATGAATTTTAGATCCCTTTACTTTATTATAGTGTATATGTCACAAACTTTCTGTGCTTCTCTTTTTTATGTATATTCAGTTTAGTATGTTAGTATTTGGTATGGGTTTGTGTTATTTTGTTATAGACCTATAAACGGTTACTAGGCCGAATCCGAGCAGAGACCCAAAAGAAAAGCAAAAAAAGTCTAGGTGATTCCTTTTTATTTTTCTAAACCTTAGTAAGTGGAGTTACTGATACTTGTGTTAGTCAGAGGTAGCAGGTATTTGGTGAAATAGTTGAGGTGCGTGTAAGCTAGCCGGAACACCACAGTCATTAAAAAAAGGATTACTAGGCATGATTAATCTGGTTGCACTAATTATGCTCCACTTGGTTTATTTTCTCCTTGATAGGTTTAATCGATGCCCTAAACTCTTTATATGTTTTTGCATCTAGTGTACACAGTTTTACTTACACTAGTTTTAGCGTACGCGCGTGTCCTTTATATTAATGAGTATTAACTTTTAAAAATAACATAAAATATATTCATAAAGATGTGTTTGTATTATCTAAAATGATAAATGTTTAGGGTTTGATCCAGTCTAGTGAATTCTTCTTCAGTTTGATTGAAAGGTAAATATATCATTCAACTTTACATGAGCACTTGAGTACGTGCATTTTATGTATATTTCATGTTAGTTATTTCAAAATTTGTGTTTGGTAGTTTACCAACAATCGATGGCGGATCTACATGGAGCTTTATAGTTGCTTAAGCACCTATTGTTGTTGACCATATTTAGTAGATTTACATATGCAAGTATTAAAAAAATTGTATAAGTATTAAGTGAGCACCCGTCACTAATTCATTTTTCCTTTTCTTTCGAAACTTTTATTGGCAAACATTTATTGCTTTGAAATCTTGGATCAGCCACTGCCAATAATGAGAAAAAGTTATCCATATTTTGCTCATTTCACGAGAGTGCTAAAACTTGTATTATTATTCTATTCATACTTTAGTAATCATATATCATTGGAATTCGATAATTTTGTCCTTATAAATTTTTAGCTCGATCTTTATCTTGTTCTACTTATGATTTATTTCCTACTTTACATAAATACATCATTTTTATATTCTTATTTCTTTTTGTACACAATGTTGATCAAATATTATTTAATGTTGATCAACCTATTTACTCTTGTAAGTTAGATTTCACATTAAAAAAAAATATCATTTAATTATTTTCAAACAGTGTTGTCAAAGGTGCGCTTAAAGTGTGCTTAAGCCCTGAAACGAGGCTCAAAACATGTTGAGCGCTTCGCCTCGCTTTGGGGGCGGTTCAGTGTCGAATCTAGGCTCTAAGGCACACCTTTTTTTGGCCAATGAGTGTAATCCTGAAAAGGCCACACTGAGCAATTGATATTTCATTTTATCGTAATTCTTTTTCAATTTTATTGTCTCTATGTATGTTATCATGCTTATAGTTATTGGTCTTGGACTATATATATATATATATATATATATATAAATATATATACTTTTTCTTCAGTTGCGCCGTTTTTCATTAAAGCCCACGCTTTATTTGCGCTTTGCACTTAAATTCCCAACTGGCCTTAGAGTTTTTTGCGCTTTTCGCCTTTGATAACACTGTTTCCAAATATTTATGACTTGAATATTAATAATTCGATTGGACAATAACAGTAGACAAAATTTCTTAGGATACTTCTAATTCGAAGTCTTCTAGTGTTCAACGAAAAAAGAACACCCTAATTGCTCTTTGAAAAAGTTATAAATTCATGCCCACCTCTCACCTTTGTATGAATTGTCTTTAACGCTTCCATATATACTTTTCATCAAAACATGATTTAGTACTTACTTTAATCTCGTTAAAACACTCACATTACTTTACTCTTTTTTCTATAGAATATACATCCACGAAAAAGAATACGAAAAGAATTATAATTATGTTATATATAGAGTTTAAATAAGTAAAGGATTTTATGTATGGTAAAATACCAATTGATTTTAAAGTCCTAAAATTTAGGATTTTCTACCTACCTCAAATAAGGAAAGATTTAATAACTAAAATTTTAGTCAAATTTAAAGTTCTAAATATTAGAAAAGTTATTAAATGACTATTTTATCGAATAAAGCGAACGACGTTTCTCTAAGGGGCGTCATGCTTTTAATATAGTATAGATGTTAGTCATTGCATGCCTAGTTGCATTGCTGTTTCCTTTGTATGTGGAAGTGGGTGAGATTGACTGTGATTTTCGGGTTTTCATGAGGCCAGATGGTTAAAATTCAAGGTAATCATATAGCTATGGATGCTGTAAGTTCAAAGTTCTCTGGCTCTAAGGTGCCTTGTACCTTTAGAACTTGGATATCTTTTCGGTAAAGCATCTTCATATCTAACCTTAGAGGGTTTCTTAATACAGTTGATAACTGCTTGCTACCTCCTCGTCCTTTATCTTTCATTTTGTTTTTCAAAAATGATGGTGTTTAGGCAAGCTTTTGCCCATGTCAACTATTTCATTTGGACCTGCATTCTCCACTGCGGCTTTTGCAGATTGAAAGAAGTCAACATAGTTTGATTTGTAATCAGAATAGGAGCAAATGGAATTGTAGCTATCTATATTTTAAGATGAGGATAGTTTATTTTGATAACCAACTACACCATGATGCCTGCTTAAGCTCTTATGCTTTTATTTTTTATGACCATACTTAGAGCTTATAGTGCTCTACTGCTCCAAAGTAATGTGTGTGACATTGTTATCTGTGATCTGTTTCAGCATGTGTATGCCTTTCTCAACTCAAACCGATCTAGTAAAGGTAGTTGTTATTGTCAACATAGTGAAAGTAATATTTCGTTGTTGGATATACTAAATTAACTTATTATAAATCACTGTTGCATCTACTATATGTATACATGCAGTGTTATAAATTGGTAACGGTACTCTGTCGTTAGACTTCTAATGCCAATCAAATATGGATACAGGTGAAGTAAAAAGTGTCATTTCCCAAATAATTGGTTTGCAGCCTAAGGTGCAAAAACTTCTATTCCGAGGAAAAGAAAAAGAAGATCATGAATATCTCCACTTGGCTGGTGTGAAAGACAATTCCAAAGTGTTAGTTATGGAGGAAAAAACAGTTGAGGACAAAAATCCCGAAGAGGTTAAAGTAACCACTGAAATATCAAGAGGAGCTGAAGCAGTTGCTGAAGTGAGAAAAGAAGTGGATAAGCTCTCAGAGCAGGTTGATTCCTTTCGTTCTAAGGTGACTATGACACCATGATCTCATAATTTGAAGTCTTACTTTGGTCTTCATTACTACAGGTCTCTGCTGTACAAGCAGTTGTTTTTGGTGGTTCCAATGTTGAGGAGAAGGACATTGTCTGTCTGACGGAGATGCTGATGAGGCAGCTACTGAAATTGGATGGCATAGATGCTGAAGGAGAAGGGAAAGTACAAAGAAAGATGGAGGTTTGCTTCTTAGACAATTAAGATTGTTCCTAACTGTCAAAATTATTAAGTCTCTATCCTAGCTTGACTTTCTACTGTTGCCAATGGTTTATATGCCAATAGCTGGACTTTGAAGTGTATTTGACATTCTTAACCTGGGATAGCACTTGGTTTTACTTTCTGGTGACTTAACACTTGCGTAAAACAGAGCTGAAGAGCTTTGCTGGTCATGTGTAGAGAACCATGTGGGATAGATAAAATGTCAAACCCTCAAAGTGTGGAGATCTGAGGCTGTAGGCATAGTTCCTTGGTGTTCCTTCTTGCAGTATCATGCGTTTTCTCGTATATTATATTTTCACGAATCCTGTATGTTTTATAGTTTTTTGGAAGCATTTTCTTTTATTCAAACATAACTATGTGACATAGCTTGGATGTCTACAAAAACATACCTGTCCCTTTAAAATTTGAATAATTAAGGTAATTGTTTTGAGTAAAAACAGCATAATAGTAAGTCTTCACTCGTTGTGTAGTGAGTTGATAAAGGCTAACATGGCTTCAGAATTGTTACTTTTATTTTGACCCCAAGAAATCCATTAAACCTGATCTAGGTGATTTTATATTTTATACACAACAACAATGCCTTTATCCTAGCAAATAGGGGTCAACTATATGAATCCTCACTTTCTATGTCGCTCCATTAAGCTCATCTCACCTTCACGTTCACTCTTCTATGTTTGCTAAACTTGCATTGCGTATGTTCTGAAGGAAATATACTTTTTTGCAGTCGTGGTATGATTCCATGGGCCATTTCTCCGTTCACCCTTTCCTGTTGTGGTAGCTGTTTTTTTTTTTTGCTGTCTCCCTTTATAATCAGAAAACCGATTTGGCCTGTGAAAGCGCTTGAAACAGAAAATAGGAGTTCATGTAGCTGCTGTGTCCACCCTTAGAGCCCGTTTGGATTGGCTTATTTTAAGTACTTTTAATCCATTTTCTAGTGTTTGGATAAAGTAAAAAAGTGCTTTTAAGCACTTGTTTTTAAGCTAAAATGACCCCCAAAAAAAAAAAAAACCAAAAGCTAGAATTCCTGACTTATGGCTTAGGCTTAAAAGTCACTTAAAATAAGTCCATCCATACGAGCTCTTAGTGTGGTTTGTATAAATATATGGAATCTTGGCCCGTGGCCTGATTAGTGAATACAGAAGTGTGGCCTGCTATTTTGTGTGAGGACTGGCTATGCATGGTGCAAATAAAAATATGAGCCAAATCCAAATACAGTTGAGCCAAACTGCAAATAATTAAGCACCTTGTTACTCATAGTTGACAGTACAGCTAAACCAGCTAAGCCTAATTTGATATTCTGATCATGGAAGGGGTGGAATTGTGGGCGGGCAAAAATGGTTACTGCTTAAGTTTTGAGAAATCAGAGTATATAATAGATGCGTTTTGCTATCATTTAGTTTTCTTTAATTTTTGGGGGTATAGGCCATTGAAATATTACTTTTTCTTTGAAAACTCTGAGATGTTCATAATGACTACCTTTATGTATTTGCTTGGTTATCCACTTATCTTTGAACAAAGGAGATATTTGGTCAGAAACTCCCCTTTATCTGTATCTGCTTGGCTTGGCCTCTCCACTGTTTCTCGGCTTCTGACTTGAACTGTCACTTAGGTGGAAAAGTCAGATCACAATCCATCTTATTCCTTGAAGTTTATTTTGTCAGCCTTAGTAGCTGCCTTTTTTTTCCTTTAATATCTACGGTGTGTGGGTCTGCTCGTGCAAACCTCTACTAATTTCATGGGATGCATGCTACCTCCCCACCCGCAACAGGTATCATATAAGTCTGTCCACCAAATGTATCGGATAAGTCTGTCCACCAAGGCTTGGATAGATAGAAAAAAATCACCTTCCTCGGCTAGGATTGGAACCTGGATTTCATGGTTCTCAACCCGCTTCATTGGCCGGTAGGCTACACCCTTGGATGCTCAGTCTCACTAGCCTCTTTTTCTGCATAATTTGCGAACTTCCTATGAGTTTCACTTTGAATATTTAATTTTTGCTAACTGTTTCCTTGGGCTAGCTAACTGAATTGCAGAACTCTAATGCATCTTATTGACTATTAAGGGGTTGTTTGGTACAATGGTGGGATATCCCATGGGATTAGCTATCCCCCCTATATGGGATAGCTAATCTCACCTTTTTAGTGTAAGAGTTATCCCGGGGTTACCCCGAACCAAACATAGATAAAGTTAATCCCAAATTTTATCCCGGGATTAATATCCTTATCTCATGTACCAAACGAGCCCTAAGGGTTTAAAACTAACCGTATATGGTAATCCTTGTTGTCTTCATAATCTTCTATATTGATCTTCTTGTGTTTCAGAATCGTTACCTTCATCTTTGAGATGGAGACCTGTTATGAAAGTGATTAGAAAAGTGGAGCATTGTCAACTGCTGCATTCAATACTTGGTTGTAGATAAAAACTGCTGCTTGTGCCTATTTGATTTTGCATGATTGCACATATTGATGATCAGTGCACGGATGTCAAGTGTTATCTTTCGTGTTCAGGTGCGCCGTGTCCAGAGCTTGGTAGAGACAATGGATGCAGTTAAAGCAAGAAATGCCAATCCGTTTTGCAACAGCAGTAATGCCGTGTCAGTGACTACTCAATGGGAGACATTTGAGTCTGGAGTTGGAAGCCTGAATGCCCCACCTCCTAGACCGTCTTCCACTGTAGTGACTGAGGAGTGGGAACAATTCGAATAGTCGTAGATGGTTCCAGTTTATTATTTAAAGAGACGAAATATGCCAGTAATTAGGCACTGCATACCACTATTATTTAGTCACCTTCATTCTATCGTTACAGTTCTAAATTTTTGTTGACTGTAAACTCATGACCAGGAAAACATATAGGTTTAATGAAATGGTGATGGTTAATTACTCGTGTGTTAAGATTAAATAAAATTTAGTGCACAATTCATTTACTCGTCCGTCTTCGTTGACAAGTCAAGTTGTTGTTGTTTCTTGTGGAGAAGTTTGAACCAAAGCCAAGCAAGTTTTTGGAAATAATATCTCCATCACCCTCAAGGTTATCTCCAATGAGGGGATGACAATCTAGAGGTGTCAAATTGACAGGTTGAAACAATTTTAAACCTGTAAAATTATCGGAGTCAATTTTGACCCGACCCATCCAAGTTTGCTTGGGTCACCACATCTATTCGTGGGTGCTAGTTGTTTTGTATAGTTTTCAAACAATTTCTTTATGTTCAGAACTTACAATTATGCTCCACCATAGACAGATTATGAGGATATTTAGTAATTGAATTTTTGGATTAAAGTTAAAAGTATTATGTTTTCTATATTGAGATTATTTAATCTTAATTGAGATAGGTTCTAAACATCAACCATCATGAGAATGAGGGTTAAAATATTTTTCTTATTCCTTTTGAATTCTTGTTTCCTTTTTTTCCCTTTTTTTTCCAAAGCTAAGGAATAGTACTTAGGTAGGAATGTACTGTTGGGTCCTTGCTCAACTTCATTAGCTAGGACTCTGATATATATCACATGTCACTATTGTTTATCTGCAATTTTGAGGTTCTAGTGACTTGTTTACTACTGAATTTAAAGTCAAATTCGAAAACTACTTTCTTGTGAGAATCAGACTGCCCAGTCTGCGATTCCAAATTCTGACGAATTTTTAATTTACTAGGAAGTTTACTATGTGCACGGCTTTATCATGGCCCAAGTCTATAGATGGTGACATTGACCTTTTTTGGTTTTGCTTGTTCACTTGTTGGAATTATTTTCACGTTTTAGTATATATGGTCCATTAATCTCCACGAAACGTCACCTCTGGTCCATAAAGGCGGATTTAGGATTTGAATTCTATTAGTTCAATCTCTAAAATTTCTAGTTTGGACCATTATATTGGTATGGGTTCATAACTATTATTTGTTCCTATTTTAGATAATTTTTATCCGTAAATTTATGTTCCGCGTTGAAATTATTGGATGCCAAAAAATGGACCGGTGTGTAGGGTTGGGGGTGAAAATGGACAATTCAAGGTGGGCTATCACAACAAAACATGCCAAGAAACTATCTTGAAAACCTCACCTTCTTAAAGCTCCACTGATATTCTGCATCCCAAAGTAATAAAAATGAAGAAATAAGTACCTATACCACAACTTTGTTAGCACTTAGCACTATCTTTCCTGATGTATCCTTTGAAACCACCCTCGTACATGTCTCCGGATGATTTTTCGCAAAAAGATGACGCGATGCTATCTCCTAAGAATCATAGTTTTGCTCTCAGTGGAGAAATTATGTTGCTGGTACTTGTCATTCTTTTTACCCTTTTTCTTGTCACTGTGATTTTCTTGCTGTGTAGGAAGCGTTCAAATCATTCTTATAGCTCCAAGTCTCAGAGGTCGACACCAGACCAAACTGCTCCATCACCTTATCCCTAACACTCCAATGTCAATTCCCATCCGAGGTGATTTCTTCACATCAATTCAAGCCTAGGTGATAGAGTTACCTGGTATCTGTTACTGGTGGGAGGTGGCAAGTATTCCGTGAAATTAGTCAAGGTATGCGCAAGCTGGCTTGGACACCATAATTGTTTAAAAAAAAAAAAAAACTCCAATGTCAATTAATTTACGCCGTTTTATGCGTGATACTGTGGAGTTTGATGGAGCAAGATATATGGGTGCTACATAATTTTTTTACATTGGCATATATATATATATATATATATCATGAATCAGGTTCGTTATATTCTTAACTAGATGTGATACTCAACTAATTGTTGAAACTTGTTAGAATCTGTCTACTTGATGAAAATAGGGAGAGCATCTCTTTTAACACAGACGTAGAATTAGGATTAGCCTAGTGGCAATAGATGCACAAAGGATTTAAATTTGATACATTTGATCTTTAAAGTTCTTATCGAACTCATTGTACTTTTGAATAGTGAATTTTAGTGATATATATATGTTTTGTATCGAAAGTTGTGGGCTTAATTTGAATCAGTTGGTCAGAAGCTCTTGCAAATGGATGAAATTTAAGGAGAAAAACAATGAAGAATTAATCCAAACAGCTGTCCACCTCATATCTTAAATTAAAAATAGTCAGCGAATATATAATTTATGTATAATATACTTACAACTATGTATAATATATGTATACCAACTAAAAAACAAACGATGAACGGATATTTGTGTAACAATCTTGGTGGAGATTCACTGGATTTTCGTACGGTATAATTGGGTTTAGTGTACAGTAGAAGAAAACATTTACTATTTCAAGGCATAGACCAACTGAATATGAAACTAATGTACTTTTCTATAATTTTGCTAGCCTTGTACACTTTTGTTTGGTTTTGCTCTTATCTGTATACTTGTGCTATATTTGAGGTGCCCACTAGCATATTGCTTGGGCTGCTATTGGTTGCTTCATTAACATACTTCATGAATTTGAGATGCTGATTTGACAAGAATCACCGTAAGGGAGATTTTTATTTCCATTTCTATGAGTACTATCAAATTAATTGTTGTGCGTGATAAGTTTGAAATATTGTTAACATGGGGTTCAATGTCGTAATCCTGGTTATGCTAAAATATAACTACCTTGAATGTGAATCAAGTATTATGGAACTTTAATAATTTAGCATGGTCACTTTTATGAGCCTTCCAGGTCGAGTGATTTGCACAAATAGGACACCTCGGTGTCATCATTGATTTTTTTGATTCCGCTTGCTTTATGGGCAAAACTTTAAATTTAACAAGTGTGTTGTTTCTGTACACAGTTGAAGTCGGGCCTCACTGTATGTGGTCGAAATCGGGCTCGACTCTATATGGTCAACATCGAGTTCGACTATTGCACGACAGATCGGATTCGGAATGCGCAGGGTTAAAGATCGAACTTGTGTTTCATCGAAGCGGAACACGAGGCCAGAATGTCCAACCTCGAGAACACCGAGCTTGTGGTCCGAAATCGATCCTGACTCCTAAAATGCCTGAGGGAAGATCACTAAACCTAAATAACGGAAAGCCAGAATATCTGTAATGAGACGAACATCGCGGCAGGAATCTCGGCACAAATTAACAGAACCGCTTAATTAGCAAATCAGGAGATTTTTTACCTTGTATGGAGTTGCACCAAATGTACGAACCCCCTACTATATAAAGGGAGGGTTTAATTATTTGGAGGGGCACTTTTCCAGTCATCAATAAAAAAAACAGTGGTATATTATTCTCTTGAATCATTTTATCATTAACTTGTTCTAATTTTAATGTAATCAATCCCTGCCCAAGAAGGATAAACCAACAATCAAAAGCGTCTAACTGGGTGGTTTGCGTTCTTTTCATTTATCACTTGATTTTAACTTTCATTATATTATTCGGCATTTGTATCAAATTAGGCCACGTATCCTTAAAACCACGTATAAATTCAATTGTTATCCGAAATTTAGGGTAAACAGTTTGGCGCCCACCATGGGACTAAGGATAATAGTGGATACTTGATACAACTTTTCGTCACACACACTGTTTCATACTTGCTCTTTGAAGTGTCTTTGATTCCAGGATATAATACGGAAATGTCAAACTCTCAATCGGCATCTCTACACGTTGATAACGAGTTCGATCATCAAGGCGAAAATAATAACATAACGCTCGGTGACGAAATTTCAATCGATGCTAATTCACATGTCCAGGTCGATGCAGATCAGCTTACTGAACCCTCAAATAGTGTTCATATGGGAGTCCGATCAGTAACACAAAATTCCCAAAACGTCGAATCGGGACGGGATTAGCCTCCGGATGATCTTCGAAATTTTGCAAGCCCAACAGGCAGCGATAGCTCAGTTACAAAATCAAAGCCAAATCTCCAACAGGGTTGAGCCTGGCCCCTCCCGGAAAATTACCCACAAAGATGGATCGGTCGTAGGAAGGTTGAATGAGTGTGAATCGTGGGCAAACCCCGAAATTATGAAGATGCTCGAAGAACTGACTAAACGAATAGAATTTGGGGAGAAGAAAATTGAAGCAAATGACAAGAAGGTGGAAACCTACAACTCCAGGGTGGATCAAATCCCAGGGGCACCCCCGGTATTAAAAGGCCTAGATTCCAAAAAGTTCCTGCGAAAACCTTTTCCACCGAGCTCGGCTCCGAAACCTATACCCAAAAAATTCTGTATGCCAGAAATCCCCAAATACAACGGAACGACCGAACCGAACGAGCATGTAACCGCATATACATGTGCTATCAAAGGGAACGACCTGGAGGATGACGAGATCGAATCCGTTCTGTTGAAAAAATTTGGGGAGACCCTGTCGAAAGGAGCCATGACATGGTATCACAACTTACCCCCTAATTCTATTGACTTATTTGCTATGCTTGCAGATTCTTTTGTAAAGGCACACGCAGGTGCCATCAAGGTTGAAACGCGAAAATCGTACCTTTTCAAAGTCAGACAGAAGGATAATGAGATTCTCAGAGAGTTCGTGTCCCGGTTCCAAATGGAACAGATGGATCTGCCACCGGTCACAGATGATTGGGCTGTTCAAGCTTTCACTCAAGGACTCAATGTTCGAAGCTCAACGGCTTCGAACAACTGAAATAGAACTTAATAGAGTACTCTACTATCACATGGGCTGACGTACATAATCGGTACCAGTCAAAAATCAGAGTCGAAGACGATCATCTCGGAGCCCCTTCGGAATCCATTTACCCCGTTAGAGCTTATGAAAAAATCCGAAGGGAAATTTATCGTGAACCAAGATCGAATAGAGATCGACATCAGCCGTATCACGGGGACAGAAAAATCGGCATATCCGGGGAAAACTCTCCAAGACATGAAAGGAGAAATGACCGAGGTCAGAACAACCGGGGGCTCATGACCAAAAGCAACTTCGAAAGGCCCATCGGGCATAAAGGAGCACCTCGGTTATCGGAGTATAATTTTAATGTTGATGCTGCCGCTATTGTATCAGCTATCGGTCGCATCAAAGATACTAAATGGCCTCGACCATTGTAATCCGATCCGACCCAAAGCGATCCTAATCAAATATGCAAATATCACGGCAC
>MCJB01002537.1:0-11876 GCA_002018475.1 Nicotiana obtusifolia | reverse complement strand
TGGAGAAGGTGTCCATGATGGTCCCTCACTATGATTCCTGCCCCTGCTTTCCCCGGATTTCCTAATGCACTACCATCAGTGTTGATTTTCACATAGCCTTGGGATGGCCTTTGCCAGATTACTTGCTGGGCGGTGAGCTGGTGTTTTAGCTTTTCAATGACAGAGTATGTATCTATCCAGTTTGGTGGCCAGTTTATGTTGGGGTATGATGTTCTAAGTAGAAGGAAGAGATCAGTTGTGATAGAATATAGTGTTCTAATCACAGAGGATGTTTTCGTTCCATACTTAGCTGAGCATCTATTCTTCCATAGGTTCCAACATATGATGATTGGTAAGGTATCTATGACTAGGCTATGCACCTCATTTTCCTTTTACTTTAGCGACTTAGACCTTCTTAAATGAGACCATTTGTCTCATATTCTTTCAATCACTTCGAGTACATTTAACTCGACTTAATTTCACACAACATAAATAATGAAATAGCTCAGGGAAATAAAGTGAGTCATTACACCTAGGCAAAAGATCATTATATTATGGAGGGGTGATACAAGAAGAAAGGGATAAAAAAATTTACAACTATTGGGATACACCTATGAGGACTACCATTCAAATACTTGGGTACACCTCTATAACTAAGAAGCTGACCACAACACAATGACATCCTCTTATTCAGAAGATAGTCAAAAGAATCTTCTCATGGACTACTAGAAAATTCTCCTATGCTGGAAGGATTCAACTGGTCAAATCAATCATATTTGGCCTCCAAGCCTATTGGTCTCAACTCTTCATGATCCCTGCCAAGGTATTGAATATCATTGATGCATATTATCGCAGTTATATTTGGTCAAGTGTCAACACTATAAATAAGAAGGCTTTGAATGCTTGGGAAAACGTTTTCCCCCCTAAGTCTGCAAGTGGACTCAACCTTAAGAACTTACGGCCAGTGTTTAAAAGGCGTTTTTGGGGCGAGGCGCACCAAAAATGCCCGAGGTGATGGTGTGGGGCGTAAGTCTCAAGAGGCGTACACCCAAAAGCAACGAATATTTAATTTTTTTTTTTACAAATACAAAGCGAACTACATTCTCCTTCATAGCAGCAAGTTCAAAATTTAAATTGCAGGTTAGTCATCCTTTTTGTTCCTCCATGTAGAAAACTTTATTCTTTTTTACTCAAGTTACTTGTACTTCTAAGTAGTGTATAATAGATTATTTTTACTAGTTTTTTATAAGGATGAAGCACACACACATACCCATATATATTATATAGTTTTATTCAATTTTTATGCAATTTTACCTGTTTATAAATATTTACTGTAATTATATTATTTTATAATATTAAAGTTAAATACCTATGGGGCTTACGCCTCAATGAGGCATGTGTAAAATGCCTCGCCTTATGCCTTACACCCACGCCTTTTAAAACAATGCTTCAGGCTATGAAATAGAGCAACAATAGTGAAAACCTGTTGGGACTTCGCATACAAAACTGACAGGTTATGGATCCAATGGGTTCATAGCTATTACATTAAGAGGCAGTAGTTTGCTAGTACGAAGGTGCCACAATGTGCATGCTAGATGGTTAGGAAGATTTTTTATGCAAGAACTATCATGACGCAACTACTCGATCAATCTTCATCAGGGAAAAGCTTGATTAAGCAGACTTATTTGCAACTCCTATGAGACCTACCAAGAATACCATGGAAATGCCTAATGCTGTCCAATGATAGTAGACCTAGAGCACGATTAAGTAAGTGGCTTCACTTGCATGAAAGACTACTCACTGCAGATAGACTAGTAAAATGAGGACTCAAAGTAAAACTAAAGTGTAGCCTATGCCAAGAGTACAATGAGACAAATGAATACCTCTCTGTCCCATGTAGACTCTCAAGGATGATAAGGGACAGGGTTTTGTTATGGGGAAAGAAGAATATAACTTTTCCAACTGCATGGATTCATATCAACAGTGGACTATTGAGAATGCTAAGGGGAAGTCAACAGCTGCCCAGGTTTTCAAGCTATTATAATTGAAACAGTGGAAGATATTTAGATAAAAAGGAACCAAAGGATCTTTGAGCAAAAGAGTAAAGATGGATCACCATTGCAAAAGAGATAGCCTATTTGTGTTGTGCTAGATCATCTATTAGAACTCGGAGTTATTTCCAGTCTTGTTTGTTTTAAATTTTCAAGGATGACAAATAAAGGAATAGGTAGTTTTCTTGTTTTTTAGATAGTTAGTTTAGTTAACTAACTATGGCTTTGTACAGATTCTCCTTGGTGATTATTAAAATGTTTAATTACCAAAAAAAAAGGCACATGCAAAATAGTAGGTCAGACTGGACAGTGAAATGGTGTCACATTATATTTTCTGAATCTTGACTTCAAAAGCTTAATGAAATTGTATTTCTTCTCCGACAATGGAGATTAAGATTGATCCTTTAGAAACTACCTAGCTAAGAAATGTGAGAAAATAAATTATCTAAGTGTCTCCAATACCCTCTCCGAAGTCTTCCTTGAACATTGAGTCCTACATGAGTATTTAATTTAATTTCTTGAATCAAGTATTGAAAATCATAAACTCTATCGTAATTGTTTTAATTTCGCATTGAAAATATACGCCATCATGATATGGTTCATCACAAGCAATTATAACTTGTATGGTATATTTATTTCCGAGAACCAGTTCGGATTAAGTCGGGACGTTCAACTATAAAAGTCATTCACTTTATTAGGAGATTGGTGGAGCAGTATAGGAAGAGAAAGAGAGACTTACATATGGTGTTCATCAACTTAGAAAAGGCTTACGATAAGTCCCAAGGGAGGTTCTGTGGAGATATTTGGAGGTTAAAGATGTACCTATTGCATATATTATGGCGATTAAGGACATGTTTGATGGAGCTAAGACTCGGGTGAGAACTGTGGGAGGGGACTCGGAACACTTTCCAATTATACTGGGGTTGCACTAGGGATCAACTCTAAGTCCATTTTTATTTGCCCTGATGATGGACGCACCGATGCGCTATATTCATTGGGAGCTGCCGTGGTGCATGTTATTTACAGATGGTATTGTATTTATTGACGAGATGTGAGGTGGTGTCAACACGAGGTTGGAGATTTGAAGGTAGACCCTGAAGTCTAAAGATTTCAACTTGAGCAGCACAAAAACTGAATACTTAGAGTGTAAGTTCAGTGGTGCGACTTAGAAAGTGAGCAGGACGTGAGGCTTGATTGATAAGTCATCCCTAGGAGAGAAAGTTTTAAGTACCTTGGGTCAGTTATACAAGAAAATGGGAAGTTTGACGAGGATATCACACATTATATTGGGGTGGGGTGGATGAAATTGAGGCCCGCCTTCGGTGTTTTGTGTGATAAGAATGTGCCACCAAAACTTGAAAGTAAGTTCTACGCAGTGATCAGACGGACCATAATGTATGGGGCTGAGTGTTGGCCAGTCAAGAACTCTCATGTACAGAAGATGAAGGTAGCAGAAATAAGGATGTTGAGATGGATGCGTGGCCATACCAAAATAAATAAAATTAGGAAAGAAGATATTTGGAACAAGGTGAGTGTGACCCCTATGGAGGACAAGATGTGGGAAGCGAGACTTAGATGGTTCGAACATGTGAAGAGGTGATGCACAGATGCCAAGAAGGTATGAGTGGTTGGTCTTGAAGGGCCTAAGGACAGGTAGAGGCAGAGCGAAAAAATATTAGGGAGAGGTGATTAGGCAAGACATAACGATAATCCAGCTTACTGAGATAGAGAGGTGATTAGGCAAGACATGACGATAATCTAGCTTACTGAGGATATGAACCTTGATAGGAAGGTATGGAGGTCGAGAACTAGGGTAGAAGGTTAGGCCGCTGAGGTTTTTCTTGTTCATACCAGTAGTATTTGTGTACTACTTAGTGTTAGTCTTGTATTTTCGTATTCTTGATGTCTATTATTACTTGTTTCTTTCGCTTTGATTTTCTAATTGGTTTGCTGGTGTTGGTGCTTGTTGTTAATCCTTCCCTTTTCTCTTTCCTAAACCGAGGGTCTACCCAGAATAGCCTATCTACCTTCTCAGGGTGTGGGTAAAGTATGCGTATACACTATCCTCCTCATACCCTACTTATGGGATTATATTGAATTTATTTTGTTGTTATTGTTGTTGTTGTTATTGTATAGAGATGTCATAATTATCACGGCCATGCCCAACTGCTCAAGGTATTATCCTGGATCAAAGGATCGAGCTAAAGTAGATAATATCTTGACAGTAGAGCTTTATGGCAAAGTCACTCCACATGCAATCTTGAGAATGGTGAGACAGACCTCAGTGTTCAATTGAGTTTATGCAGATCTTACATATTTGAGAAGGTGTGGTGGGGCAAAATATAACAAGGACGTTGAGTCCTTAAGGGGGTGATGTATGTAACACCCCAATAAAAATCCTGCAACGACAAACACAAGTGAGATGTTGAGTAGATAATAAGAAAACAAACCTTAGACCATATAAGTGACGCGTTCTAAGTCATGCCGGCCTGGATTCAAAGCGGACAATACAACTATATAACTAGTGAGTTGGGTTGTTACACTAACGATATACGTAAACCAATGAAATAAGCAAGGATGAAGATGATAGTAAATATCATAGGCATAACTTATTAGCCGAGTATCAATATATTGATAGCACATTGTGATGGTGTAGTTCCATGATAGAATAAACGTATATTTGAATCAAATGACATACAAAATAGTAGATCAGTGTAGTCAGTACGTAAGATGGTGTCACTTAAAGGGGGAAGGTGCGTATTCATTTTTAATCAGGGCAATAGTGGACTGCTTCATACAAGGGGATAAATACATTGAAATGTTTGACATTGATTGAGTTTGATGCTAGAACTGAGAACTGATACATGACGATATATTATGGGAGCTATTTTTTTATACTGTATTTCGGAAATGAGAAAGAGCAACCAACATGTATTGTCTATGTGCGAATGAAGAGGTATAATTATATAGCATAAATATGGAAGTGGTATTGAAGGTGCTGCCATGTGACCAGGAGGTCACGGGTTCGAGCCGTGAAAACAGCCTCTTGCAGAAATGCAGGATAAGACTGCGAACAATAGCCTCTTGCATAAAACGAGAGCTTAGTGCACCAGACTGCCTTTCTTAAAACAAAAATGGAAGTGATATTATAGTATAAAAAAATAACATGATGGAGTCCAAGCTCCAAACTTTTATTAGAAACAGTAAGAAAAGAAAGAGCAAGTAGTCGAAATAAATAGATAAACACTTCATACACTTATAATAAAGATAGTTTCAGTTCAGATTATTATAGCATTTAATAGTACATTATTCAGCAAAATGATAGGAGTAATGCATACAGTGTATGTAATAAAAGTGTCATATTTTATTGTAGCAGAATGTGGTACTCGGACTTACCCTTCCTACTGGCATCTACCACTTCCTACAAAAGCTATGTTATTATCAACACATAATCAAATTTTATTATATTTGCTTTCTCAATAAGAAGTATGTTCGTGTGATCCTCAACCACTAAAATTTACGTTGTCCTTGTGATTGTCTTTTTTTCAATTAAATAACACGTTGTTACATATGGATGCAGTAGTAGATTAATTTTCTGAAGTGTTGTTGACGGTGCCTCCCAATATTATATCTGATAAAGATATACTATATATTAATGAAAATATTCACTAATTCTCATTTATTAAATTGTTTCTAAAGTAGCAGCACTTTGAAAATTCTGAATTTGATTTCAACTTTACTTGAAGCTAAGCAAAAACAATACCAGTTCTCTTTAGTTGGCTGATCTTAGGGTCTGGCGCTGTGACACTGATAATAGTGTGTCCAGAAATAGCAAACTTTGTTCTATTGTTAGCTTATGTAGTATTCTGGCCTGGTACATTTTCTTCTTTTTTTTTAATCCATCCACCCAGGCTTTCAACTCGTGTGGTGGTGGGGGGTTTGGCCTAGACCCCAAACTTGCATTGTCTATTTGATAGTTAAAAGTTAGAGAGGGGGACATGTAACCAAGACCTCCCAAAGTCGTAAGCCAACACCAGTGAGGCAGCAAATAAAAGTGTGCAGGCACATTAACAAAAATAGGGGGAAGAGCTACCACAAGATTGAGGCTTTGGGTCCAGTGTAGCTCTCACGATATTGTCCCTATCCAAAGTGTTGTTTTGTTTTATCCTTATAGCTCCTCTAGCTTCGGTTCTCAATGTTGCCAAATTGATGCACTTCGCCTTGTATCTGAGTGATGTCCTTATGCGGGCTCCATGGAATTTTGAACTTAATTTCCCAAAATCAGTAGTGAATCTAGCTCTAATGTGAGATTAAGACAGTTGCGATTGCAGCACTACTGGAGAGGCAAACGCCATGACCATGTATCCAGTATCCATTTCCTTTCCTAACAACACCACATATATCTCTTTCACATATATCCCACATAACCATGTTAGATACACTCCAAAGAGAAACACTTGATCTAACCAATGTTTAACTTCTGGCCTGGTACATAACACAAGTTTCTCAAACTAGGTGCACTTTTAGGTCTTTATTGCTAATAAGGCTATGGTAATTGTCAGGTCAAATGATTCTTTTCCTCGGGCTAAATTATATCATAATTTAATTTTTTTCTGTCATTACGGCATGAAAGTTAACTACAATTGAACGATATAGATAGAAAATTTTCTATTCTCTTTCAAGTGTATCTAACAATAACTACAAGACCTCTATTTTAGAGGATATCTGCTTGTTTTGAAAGATGGAACTTTGCTTGTTTTTTTTTTTGTTTTTTTGTTTTTTGTTTTTTAGGGCTAATTTTCATAAATATATAATAATAGAAAGTACAATGATGGAGGGGGGCATCGACCTGACCTCCATATAGGGAAGGTGTAGATCCTTGATCACCCATATTTGGTGACCAACTGTACCTAGATAGCTAAGGTGAGTTAGACCTATAGTGATGTAATGGTTGTCGATCTTATAACATGGATCGACAGTCATATATACAAAAACAGTGAGTGTTGAATCTAGGTCAACTGTACAAAATTTAGATGTTCCTAAATCTATTAATGCAATGATTTGAAGTAAAGTCCATCTTATAAACTTGATTCTACTTCTAACACAATGCAAAAGTCTTCCAAAAAATGTGCTATATGACGAAGAGTAGTATTCTTCAATTTTGCTTTGACTATGACTAGGAAAGCAAGATTGAAGATTACTGGTAGAGTGCATCCATGTGGCTGTGGAGTGGTGGTTTATTGCATAACATTGATCCAGAACATACATTTCATACAATATTAACGCACTTCCAGATTGAGCATGATAACATACTAATACCACTGGATAGTGTTCTAATACCGTATAGATAGTACTGTCCTCAGATGCAAATATTTCATTCCCTGCAAAAAAGAATACTATGTTAGTGTCCAAAATTGTCGCCATGTTCTCCTGTGTTGTTGTCTTGTTCTGGCTCTTGCATTGTTGCTGACATTGATTGTCCTTTGATCTCTGTTTATTGTCCTTTGGTCTCTGTCCTTTGATCTTTCTGCTTTGTGAATCCATTCCCATTAGAGATTTAGCATTTAACAAACTGGGGAAAGGGGAGTGTTGCAGTTGGATGATCTGCTCGTCTTTTGTACTACACTGGAACTTCCTTTGTTCCTGCAAAACCAACAAAGAAGTTATGGGGAAATGGAGGGAAAGGGATTGTTGCTGGAGCTTCAATGCTTGCATATTGTCCATGTTCTGTTTGGACACTGCTGCTACTGTCACTGATTCGCCACTGTCCTCTATTGTTTTCCTCGTGACTGCCAACTTCAAGAGTTTCCAGATTTCTGCTTTCGTCATCCCTTGTTTCTATTTCCAGAAAAGTTGTGGCTTAGAACTTTGTGTCGATTGCTGGTGCATCTGTTCACTACTCCTGAGTTCACTGTGTTTTTGCTGCTGAATTGACAGAGATGTTTGCATCTGTGTGGTGCTCAAATCTGGTAACCTGTGTTGCATCTGTTCACTACATTCTCTGTGATGTGTGTGTGATTGGTTGCTGATTCTCTAAGTCAGTACTTATACCAGCCAAAGAAACAACACATGGAGGCTGCTCTAAGGATTGTCAAATATGTAAAGAGGGAACCAGGAAAAGGTATCTTACTGTCAAGTAGTAAATCAGAAGAAATAACTGCATATTGTGATGCATGTGATGCAGATTAGGTAGCTTGTGCTCATTCAAGAAAATCAGTGACGGGTGTCTTATCAAATTAGGTGATTCTCTAGTCTCATGGAAGTCGAAGAAGCAAACTACAATATCCAGAAGTTCTGCTGAAGTAGAATATAAAAGTATGGCATCAACTGTTACAGAACTAGTTTGGATACTAGGACTCATGGAAGAGCTAAAAGCTTAAGTTACAGGTTATGGTTTACAGTGACAGCAAATCTACAATACATATTGCAGCCAATCCAGTCTACCATAAAAGGACAAAACATATAAAAATAGATTGCCATTTTATAAGGAAAAAAAATAGTTTAAGGCGTTGCTTCAACTCAATATCTTTCTACAAGAGAACAACGTGCAGACATTCTAACTAAGGGATTAAACAAGGTACAGCGTGAATATCTTACATCCAAGCTAGGAGTTCTCAACATCTTCACTAAATCTTAGCTTGAGGGGGAGTGTTGAAGACTGAAACTGCACTATATAGAAGTTAGGGACTGGATCGTACATAAAAGAACTTGTAACAGAAATTAGGAAGTTAGTTACTTACCTACCCTAAGTTAGTTAAATAGAAAGGTCACTCTACAGGGTAATTGCTCGTGTTCACATTTTGGAAGTAAGAACGTATGAGAATAATACACACTATCTCTCCTCTCAAGATCATCTGATTCTCTCTTCTTTTCTTCTTCATCCTTGCATTCTATCTCGACCTTTTTCTGTATCTATATTCTCTAAAGTTCACATTGTGAACCTAAATCAGTTCAAGAAGGATATCTAAGTTCAATTCCCTCTCCCCTCCCCCTCCCCCCCCAACCCACAAAATAGATAGGAAGAATTGAAATGAATATCCTAAATGAGCTTGAGTGCTCGAACATTTATTTGACGGCAGCAGCTGAGGTCACGCGATGTTCTTTGCAATCGCGTAAAGAGGGACGCGATCGCGTATGTTGAGGAGGTAGTTCACCGCGTTCACGTGGACATGTTCGCGTTCGCGTAAGGTTAAATTTCATGGCTGTTGAGTTGTGCTTCGCGATCGCGAAGATAATTTTGCGATCGCGATTGAGGACTTCTGGGCAGAATATTAAATCTCAGAAACGAGGGTTTGAGTTTATAACACAAATTGATTTTGGGAGCTCGGTGGGAGGCGATTCTTGGAGAGATTTTCAAGGGAGTGACTGGGGCAAGTGATTCTTACTTAGTTTTGGTTAAATTCTATGTTTATGTCCTTGATTTCATTATTCAATTAGGGATTTTGGTTGAAAATTTGGGAAAAAATGAAAGAAACTTCTTAGGCCGAATTTTTGGGATTTGAGCGAGATTTTGGTCGGATTTGTGTAATTCTTGTATGATTGGACTCAATATCGCATGGATGTTCGGATTTTATAATTTCAGTCAGGTTCTGAGACGTGGGCACGGGTAAACATTTTGGAGCGATTTTTCAATTCTTAGCGAAAGATCATTTTTTTCATTATTTAAATTAGTTTCCTATAGTTATATTTATAGTTTGATATTGTTTTGGATTGATTCGAGCCATTCGGAGTAAGAAAATCGAGGGAAATGCCTTCTAATTGATTGGTTGAGCGTGATTTGAGGTAAGTGACTTGTCTAACCTTGTGTGGGAGAAATTTTCCTTAGGGTTTGGTACTGTGGCGGTAATTTGTGATATGTGAAGACTGTGTACGCAAGGTGATGAGTGCATACACGGGCTAAATGTTGGAATTCCGGTTTTAGCTATGAAGTTTCCTTTTCATGCCTTAATTGAGTTACTTTAGCATGTTTAGTCATCATGTTTAGCCTAATTTCACATGTCTACTTGTCTTATCTCCTATTTGCAACTTGTATCACATGTTTAGTTGAATTACTTGCTTTTCTTGATTTTAGTATTCATTACTTAACTGTTGAATTCTTTACTTGAAATTGCTATTCTTGAAATATCTTGCTGTTGAGTTCGGTGTTGAATTGCAAGGCAGTGGGTCTTTTGAGGCAAGGTGTAAGTTGTGAAATATCATTTATTTAGTTATTGTGTTTTGGTTTTCGTGTTATTGTTAAGGTATTTGTTTGGTTGTTTGCACGAGGTTTCTGCCGTGCTGTTGTTATTGTTGCACGAGGTTTCTGTCGTGTGGTTGTTGTTGTTTGCACGAGGTGTCTGCTCTGCCTTTGTGATTAGTGATACACATGCGGTGATGTAAGGTCTGGGTATTGAAACGCATGCAGTGAGATAAGGTGGGCTTGAGACGCGTGGCTAGTAGAGGAACTACTACAATCCATGCGGTGTGATAAGGTGGGCTAAAACGAGGGATGCTTTTTCGGGAAAATAATTTTCAAAACCAAATATAAAGGCTCCCGTGGTGATATAAGGAAAGACTGTGAGTTATTTTATTTGCTGTATTGTTTGGTTATTGTTACCTTAACATGTAAAATTCTTATTTTTCTTTCGTGTTGTATTAGCTTTCCTTGGTTCCGTGTTGTTACTTCCCGTAAATTCTTTATTGTTCACTTCCCTGTCATTTTTATCACATCATTATATCTTCTATTTATTTCTTATTATCTCTAGTAGGGCCTTAACCTGACCTCGTTAGTGTTCTACCCGGTTATGTCACGACCCAACCGGAGGGCCGCGACAGGGCACCGGACCCTGCTTGCAGAGCACCGGCGTGCCCCTCGTATATGCTATCTTACTTTCTTTGTTATCTACAAAGTCCATCATGCACATGCAGTTTTGAATAACATCACATTAGGCGGAAACATCGTACCATGACATAAACGTGCTTATATACATAGTGTGCCAACGGGGCTACAATGCCAAAACTATATAACATATTACATATGCCGATGAGGCAATACAATCGTACATGAGTCAACCCAACACTGGTCTATACATACATACATCAACATTTGTCTATTGATCCTCTACAAGAATATACGCTAAGCAACCTATGTCGGAACAGGGCCCCGACATGCCCAACATATCTACACAAAGTGCATACCAAGGCTGTAGCAAGTCCGGAAGATGAATCTTGCTAATATCTGCTGAGCTGGTAGCCTACTGCGGTGGGGGAGCTTCTTCTATCAATCTATTAGGACCTGCAGTACGACATGCAGCGTCCACGAATAAAGGACGTCAGTACGGATAATGTACTGAGTATGTAAGACAGGAAACACAATATAAGAGTAATGATTCAAGCATCAGGATAGAAACATATAACCTTTATAACATTGTCATATACATGTTTATTACCATTATTATCGTCTCATACTCTTGCCTCTATGGGCTTGTCATTTTCATATACATTTATTGTTACCGAAAATGATTACATAAACGTTACCTCATACAATCACATACGCCTCCATGGGCTCATCATCATCATATGCCTCTGTGGGCTCTTTATCATCATTTGCCTCTGTGGGCTCTTTATCATCATATGCCTCTGTGGGCTCTTACCCGGCCTTCATTAGGCTCGGTCACAACATACCCGGCCTTCATTAGGCGCGGTCATAACAATTAACTACACATTTATAATACATTGCATGCTCATTCATTAAACGTTTTCCAAACCCTTTTTAGTGACATACCTTTATTATCCCTTCTTTCACACATATACAAGATTACCTCATTAACGTGAGCTTTATAAGACTCAAGGATTACCATCAACATT